>UYYA01004227.1:0-139797 GCA_900624975.1 Angiostrongylus costaricensis | reverse complement strand
AGGTGCAAAACTCGGACCCAATTCTAACAAGGAACGCACATTTTCCGGAAGCGTTATACCTCCTAGCACAGTAACTCTGGGTGTTTTTGTTGCGCAGTCCATTTTAGGGCTTTTACTTGGGACTTGACCAGCGGTGATCCTTTCTTTTGACCTTTTTGAGCACCGTGATGTTACGTGTGGGCCAGTCCCGCACGTAACATCACGGTGAGTGGCCTTTCTGTTCAATATGGCGTCTATTTGAAAGTTTGATCTTCATTAATACTTTAACCTTCTTTTCCACCGAATAATAAAAAGTATTCTAACATAAAGTACGTCCAGGCTCTGAGGAAGGCGAAGTCGCCGAAACGTCAGCCATCGATCAATAACATCAAAAACAACGACAACGACAACGACAACGACAACGAAGATCTGTACCAACCTCGCGTCAGCTTAAGAAGATCAGTTTATAAGATCTCATAAATAAATATATCAACTATTTATGCCGAGGTTCATAGAAAGTCGGTCTTTCGAGTTCTCCCCAATCGTTAAAAATTCCTAATGAACTTTCTCAGTGGAGGTGAATATTACGAATCAATTGAAATCGTAGCTCATCTGAAGCTTGATCGATTTTTTAGCGACATACTGATACACGTTTCCTACTGAATACTCGAATTTCAGGACATGTGTCGCTCAGTGGTTAATGGTGTCCTGTAACATACATGTAGTCTTTAGTTCCACCTAACGCTCACGACTAACGGCAGTTACTGCCTTTCCATTTTTCCATTAACATTGACTGACGCAGTTGACCTTATTTGATCAATCCTATTCGACATTAAATGCGATTCAATCCCATGCCTCAGGTTTAAGGGTGCTCTGCAATACACACACGGTCGTTGATTCGATTCCGCACTCTGGGTTAACCAACCCGTCCATCCCATCGTGGTTGCCAAACTACCAAACTTTTCTAAGAGGATGAGACTACTGATTTCATGCACCGGTAGGCGCACGCAAGTCATTGCATAGAGGAAATATGCATTCAAACACATCCACGGTGTTTACAAATAAAGTCGAAGGCGTTGCGCATCAACATCGGAAGCTTCATCCTTTCTCGCTCCATTAGAGCATCAGAAGTATAACTATTGTCACGCTACCATTTATTGGTTTGCGACTTCGCTAGAAATAGTGAAGCGGTTTTCAATGGGTAGCAAATTACGACTGGAAAACAATGGAATTCATCACCTTACAGGCCTATGCAGATTTACAAAAAGTCTGAAGTGTTTTTTAACTTATTATTTACTGCCTACTCTTTTTAACGGCAGGCTATATATTGCGAAATATAACTTTAGTGATGCTGAGATATTTGCAAAACCCTAGACCACAGGCGTCTGCAGTGGGAAACGAACGCGCCGTTGTCCTTTCTGGGGTGTAACGCGTTCACCTCCACACCATGCGGGTCCTTCGTCCTTTTGTTGAACATGAATTAAAAAAAGAAAGAATCATCTCAGCATTATATACGAGTTATATTTCAAATTCAACATTCAAACAAATACTTCAGAACTTTATTGATGGTGAGATATCTGCAAAACTCCGGACCGCAGGCGTATATATAGCATTCCTAAGTCCGACTTTCAATTAACTTCGGCATTGATTGAAGGCAGAAAGGAAAAAGGGCATTGAAAGAAAAAGGCATTAAATAAAAGGGTTAAGGTTAAATTTGAAGTCAAAACCAAAATAATATTGCCGAAACCACTATCATCTGAATGAAACCTAGCCAAGACGTGTTAAACCACCTTCTGATCCACAAAAGGACCATGTGCACTTTTCGTGACATCACAGGCACACGCTTTCACAAAGCTTTCTCTTAAAAAAATGTCGTTCGGGTGACAAATTTTCAAAAATTTGTACTACGATCCACAAGATACTTTATATAGACAGTCCATTGAAGCACTAATTATGGTGTAGATGGTACGCAATTGCCCCTAGGAAACGGGACGACTTCAACGACCACAGTCAAAATAGGATATAGCACACCGTGAAAAAAAAAAAGCTTGCAAGGAAGTGCCCGGAAGTGACAATCTCTGTAAAAAAGACGACGTAGAACTATCGTTCGTTATTATTTCGGAAACGAAGAATCGACTTTGTCTCCAGACGAGAATCGAGTTTCTGCAATGACATCGTTCTCATTGAGGATACAACAATAACGTTATGACGATGGTTTAAAAAAATAACCTAGTGTTCTGAGCCTTATGATGCGACTACACTTAGAGTACATAACACCATCATTACTCGGGTTCGGCCATTCACTTGTTCTTTTTCTGAATAGAAAGTTCCTAATCAATGGAATACAGGCAAAGTAACATTGGAAGAAGGAGAACCATGCGAGCAATCTGGGATCAAAAAGGATCCCACTGCGATGCATCATATTCACAAGATAACAAAAATTATTAATCTATCACAAGACAAGGTAACAGACTGCTTTGCTTCAGTTCTATCGACCATTTAAAAGGCCTACGACTCACTTGAGCCCGAAACGGTTGTGCTGTGATAAGAATTTCGATCTCAAGAATCATATTTCGGTTTACACGAAAGAGAAAGGGGTCCTGGGCTTTCGACCTGCGTGGTTATCATCGAACATTAGACATACTTCGTACTCTAGTCGAGAACTGCTGTACATGAACCGCTGGCAACTGAAGCCTCTACTCGATAATTAACCTTTGTCAACAAAAAAATATGAGGTGTGATGATGGTTTTGTCTTTCAACAGAAATGAACCTTCTACACAACTGTGGCCACATGACAAGGAAAGACGAAGGTCCACTGGTGTCCCATCACACTTCTCTGCCTTTCCGCCTCATCATCTCACACGGTCTTCCCCTTACATCTTTTAATGTTTCTTCTTTGGTATTTATTCCTATGCTTTTTAGAAATCTTCCACCTGTATTTTATCTCTTCTGATTAAAGTGTGAGTGACGTTGCATTTGTTCTTATTTTTAGCTTGTTTTCTCTTCATCTGATAAAACTAAAAGCCAATTTAACTTATACAGATATTAAAATAAATAAGCAGTGTGATTATTATTCATTAGAAGAATTGGAACAAATAGTCAAAATGCTTAATATCCAGAATTTTTATCCTCAAAACAGCACGTGTCAAATTACAAGGAATAAATTATTCCAAAATTCTCTTCTTCCAAAAAAAGTCTGGTACCAATCAGCCCACCCACAATGGATGGAAAATTTGCTTAACCTAGTGCTCGGGATCAAACCAGGGACACTGTGCGAGCTGCAGAGCTCCTCTAAACACTGCATTACCCGCCCCTATCGGAGCACTCGAAAGAGTATTTGAAAGAAAGTGAAAAAATTGGCAAGCAAGATCGACTTCATAGTAAAAAAAAACGTTGCATTTAAAGAACGAAAAACAAGAAGGAAGGCAACGCACTCGGTATTGAAATGTGGAAAGTCGGTCGAACACTAATAAATCACCCGTCAACGGAAATCATCTGAAAGTACGAATCGGCATTAAATCCAGTTGAGCTGAGGCTGCAGCCGAAGTGACAATGTACAACATTTATTTACCGCCTATTGTTTTTTTCATGGCACAGCATTGTGTGAAACACAACCACAATGATGCAGCCTCAGCGTAACTGGATTCAATGCTGATTTGCGTTGACAGGTGATTGCTCATGCCACCGATAAAAAACTGAGTGAAAGGCAAAGCGAGCGCCTCATTGGTGCAGTGGTAAGACGTGAGCACCTGAAAAGAGTGATCTGGGGTTCGAATATGGCATTGGGTCTGAGTTTTGCAAATATCTCGAGATCATTGTGGTTGAATTTCACAAAACGTCCTACCATAGAAAAATAATTGGCAATAAACAGAAATAAAATGTGAATAAAAGTTGTACGCTAGCATATCAGTCAAAAATGAATCCATCAGCAAAATGAGAAAGTACAGTTGAAAAAATATGAGAAAAAAATGAATGAAGTCGTATTGACGCAATCGACTTTTGACACAACCATCGAACACCTTTAGCATTAAAATAAACCGTTCAAATTTTCTACAACTGTAAAGGAAAATAACCGACCTGCCATAACCGGCCATTCTCCTTCAAGAAGTTGGCTTTCTAGATGTTGCCTGTGAATAGGAAAAGTTGGCCAAAGACAAGCTGTCTCACAAACATTATATGGATCGTGTAAACGATGGAGAACGAATCAGTTTCTGGTCTCACGTTCTACGTTCTCAGTAACTCTCACGTTCGTTGAAGTGTAGGAGTAAATCTACTGGCAGATGACGACATGTCAATTCCTCATCGATTCAACGTGAATTCGAAGAGACTCATTGTTTTCAACTGTCGTCGGTCGTGGTCATGGCACCCGTCACCTCTGCTGTTGTCGTAGCCGGAAGCAGTTCCTCGTTCGTGTGCATGTCCAATCATCATCACACGATGCACAGCTAAATCAAACATGAAAAAGCTGTTTGTTAAAAAATCCACACCAGCCAAGAAAACGATGTGCCAGCAAGGAACAAAAATAACTTGGTAAAATGATGTTTACGAGTGAAAACAATAAATAACGAGAACATAAAGAGGCGATGCTCGACGCTGTCGAGTTAATGAAGCTCATGAAGATACGAACGCGACGTCGTTCAATTTTATGGCTTCTGTGGAAAAATGAATGTGGTCTGGGTGGTCATTGTTGTTTGTACAACGTCATAAATCGGGGCGAAAATGACTGTTATGTTGGTGAGTTATCGTTGCCACCAGATTTGGCTAAGGCAGACTCGGGAAGAAGCTGCCATAATATGTTGGAGTGTTTGGAATTTAGTCTTCTGCAGGATTTACAAAAACGGAACCTTCACTCCACCAGTTCCGAAGCGACATACCCGATGGATTTCCTTAAGAAAAAGAACAAGTGCTCTTGAAAACTTTGTGGCAGTTACTGACCTCCCACCCAATACGCTACGCCGTCAAGTCTGCGATCGGCTCAACGATCGTTTGTGCAGCTTAGAAAATTGTGTAAACTGTCCCCATGGAAGTGATGGGGATTGCATGAGTTCCAGTACAATATGCTTGATCTCGTTTAAGGCATGCGGCAAGGAATACATTGGGCAAAAGAGCAGACCACTTTGTGCCCGCATGAAAGAGCATCTAAATGGGCAACTCAAAATTGGGCGACAATCTGTTCTAGATTCACACAGAAAACAAGAAAAGAACGGTGTTGATTTTGAAGTAGCTGTTAGGTTTCTAATGCAGGAATCAAAAACATCAACGAGCAGGGCTCTTGAAGCGTTTTGGATAAATTCCAAAAGTCCTGAGATGAACCGGAAGGACGAATGTCTTACAATCATATGTTATCCGGTGCCTTATCTCAAACGGTTTTTTTTTATCTGGTTGGGTCTCACTCGTCATCCTACGTGGTCAACACACTGATGGTCCCTCTCCTAACAAAACGGTAAGTAGTTGTCAAACAAAGTAGCGCTCATTTGTATATTAATTCTTTCTATAAATGGTTCACCGAACTATATGGATACTGAAATGTATACAATAGCTCAAACAGAAAGTTCAAATGAAAGTGATATAGTAGACCATACAGCAAGTACATGAAAGCGATGCAGTAGCTCGCACGGAAAGTTCATATGAAAGCGATACAATAGGTTAGAGAGAAAGTACATGTGAGAACAATGCAGTATGCCGTTCACAAAGCACCTGCGAATTTAACTGAGAGCTGAGAGGCAAAACTCATTGTATTGTTGAGAAAGTCTGTACTGAGTACTTTGCAGTAATGATTGTAGTACAGCTTAGCCATATGTCTATCTATTTAATTGGCTATCGTCTTTCCCATTAGTTTATCGTTTCTTCATTTCATCTTTCCTACCTCACTTTTACCACGTCTTACATTTTTGGGCGCGTGTGGTGCAGTGCTTAGAGGTGCCCCGCAATACATACGGATTTAATCCCTCGCCACAGACTCACCAAGCCGTCTATCCCATCAGGGACGGCAAATTGGTACCAGACCTGTCTGAGAGGCTAGCAGCACTGGATCGATACATCGGTAGGCCACCATGGGGGTTAGATACGGGGTAGATATGCATTCAGTCACCCTTAATGACGTTTGATGAAGTGGAATGGATGGCGCATTCCTAAGGAATTGATCAACGCCGAGAGCTCTACCGGCCGTCTACCCTATTAAATTTTATGTCAACCATCACATTGAATAACTTCGACTGCACGAAAAACTTGATTTTACCCGTTCTATCTTTTGTTCTTCTATGTGATGAATATCGAGTATTGAATAATGAACACCTATATCTCCCCTATCCTACTACGCTGACAACATCTACCAATAATATCGACAACAACATAAATACATATGAACATGTGTTGCTGTTCAAATGTGCACAGTCGTGAAAGACGGGAAAATCTCCTAAGACTGAATTCGTGAATATGGTCATTTTCGTGAAAACCATCCGAAACCGGTTTTAAGATCTACCATGCACTCGACTTCATTAAGCAACGTTTGGAGGTGATTGAATGCATATCTAGCCTTTGCAATAACTCGCGGTAACCTGCAGATGTATCGAGTCAGTGTTGCCATCGTCTCAGACAAGTCTGGCACCGATTTGCCGAGCCCGAAGAGATGGAAGACTTGGTTAGCCATGAGCTCGGGGATCGATCCTATGTGTATATGTGTTGCAGGGTTCCTCGGACCACTATATCACACGCGCCCTAAGGCCATCAAAATCGAGTAAATTTGAGCATCGGCGACTTTTAATGAGGGACAAATCAATATTCTTCCATCGTCTACAATCACTCCAGTCGTTAGCAGACTAACAACTTGAGGATATGGTTATTAGCAAAGTCGATATTCGTCTTCATTCACATACCAAAGTTGTTAAGAATGACGAATGAATTCAGTTTTTTGTATAAGTAAGGCTACTTTTACTCCTTCTGACAAAATAATAGCCACTATCGGCACATGCTGTGCTCCGCGGTGTAAATGTTGGCGGTAGAAATCCCGATATAATCACCGTTAACCTAAGGAGTCTTGTCGAATTGGATTCTTAAATCCGATTCCTCTCCAAATCATCATTCGGTCACAATTGCACTATTTTAGCAGAATTTACTTTTAGGATGCATATCCATTTCCGGATAGAATTGTCGAACTCATTCTCAGCCTGAGTTGTTTCTCTTGGGCGATGAGATTCCCGCTGTAGGTTGTAGCTGGACTTCCACGAAGCCGAACACCTCCATAATTAAAACAGGAAAAACCACGAAACCAAGATTTCAATCGCATGGAAAAAGACTTCTTCGCACAACCACCGGTTTCTATGAGACTTCCACTGAATAAACCACAGTGATGCTGAGATGTTTGCAAAACTCGGGACCGCAGGTGTTCGCGGTGGGAACGAACGCACTATTACCCTTTCCGGGGACTAACGCGTTCACCACCACGCCATGCGTGTTCTTCGTTTCTCCTGCCTCTCACATAGTTCTATCGATCACTGCCCGTCAGCAATCACCAGCTAACGAGATTAGATTGATCTGGAGACCCAAATCAGCATTGAAACCAGTTAAGCTGAGGGTACAGTTGGAATTCACATTGTTGACTTTTTATTTACTGCCTCGAAGTTGGCATAGGTGTTCGTCGTCTTTGTCGTTGTTGTTGATGTCGTTGGTCGATTGCTGACATTTCGGCGATTTCGACTTCCTCAGAGCCGGCGAAGTGTGAGTCCTTCTTCATAAATCAGTAAGTTGCGACAAGTCATTATATAGACCAGATATGGATCCAAACACTTTCACCATGCTACGAATAGAGTCAAATATCCCAAAAGGGGTAACCGTTGAGAAATGGTTTGCCTTTATCCACTTCACTGTATTTTATAATAAAGAAGTGTTCTCAAACACTTCTTAATGTAGAATAATGATTGATGTCAAAAAAGGAGAATTCTGAACGCACTTTTGGACTTAGGTGCTCAGTTTCTGTATACCTAGTTGGAGCTGAATGATCGCTCTTTAGGAAGAACAACTATCGTGCGTGTTTCAGTACAATTTCCATCAGTAGGGTTAGTCCAAATTCACTACTTGGATGAAAAATAGTGCATATGAAGGAATACCTTGTTTTCAAAGGCCTGAAGAAGCCTCAAAAAATTAACTTAAAACTTACTCTTCAGACGAGAAAAAGTCGCCAAATTCCGGTAAGAGACTCTAAGCAATAAAACAACTTGGAAAAGTTATGACTTTGATTCTTTTACTTAAGACTTTTTCTAACATTTGTTGTAAATAAAGGTTTTTGTAGTTGAACAATTAGCAACACTCTCACAGTGGTGCTACGGAATTACTTAAAGGCCGACGTCGATGGCCCGATGGCCTTTCATAATTTGGGTAATTAGGTCCTTTTGCTATTAATTGAAAATCCGCAATAAATGATATACACAAGTCGAAAGCTACAAAAACCCCAAGCAATCTTCATTTCTTCCTTTTCTTCGTATTTATAAACACTTTCTCCTAAGAATGTAGCTGGACTTCCACGAAGCCGAACACCTCCGTAATTAAAACAGGAAAAACCACGAAACCAAGATTTAAATCGATTTAGATTTTCTTAAGAGGCACCGAGAATAGGAATTTTTCGGTTTATTCGTAGAAATGTCAAAGTGTAGTAAGTCTAACTGAAGAGAGCGAACTGTAAACATTCTTCAGCGACTTTTCTGAGTAATCCAAGTGTTAAGGATGCACATAGCGCAATGGTTAGAAGTATATTGGCACACCTATGAGGTCTTTGGTTCGACAGCGAGTCTCGTGCAAACCAAACTCTCCTTTCTTCCTGAGTCGGCGAATTGGTGGCAGACTTGTCCAGAAAGATAAACACACTGACCCAATTCATGTCTAGGTTTGCACAACTTATTGAACAGAACAACTATGCATCTAATAGTCTCTACAATGCTACGGTGTCGGACGCATTAACCATCCCCAGAGAACTGGTCACTGCCGAATGCTCTATCCCGCGATCCAAAGATTAGTGATCTTTATATTTATTAAGCTAAGAGTTCACCCCTGTCGGATCACATTTTCTGGCCACTAACATGACCGATGAGCCAGAAACGTGCCGCCTGCTTCCAACTGGAAATCCTTGACCCAACCTACTCACAAGGTTTTCTACTTTTCCGTACGGATCACCGTTCGGGAATTCAGTTATCAATTAATGTTTCTGTTATGGCTTCTCTTGTGAAAAATCAATGAAGAGTGAATGTATATGGGAAAGTGTATTGATGACATTAGTGTCATGATGATTTCACAATTCGATCAAACAACTACGAACGAAAATCATTTTCCGTCCGCTACTGTACCCTCTTTGTTGTTTCCTCTTTCCTTACTAAATTTTCGTTCCTTTGCTGAATTTTGAATGTTGTTTAGGCGATTTACACTTGCACCTTATTTACTAATAAGCTAAGACTAAGAGGTTCTTACCACATATTTATTCGGCTAACGTTTTAACGTCTTCGTCTTCATCAGAGTCGACTCGGATCTTCGTATGGTACATTGCTCGTTTATACCGATGCAAAGTGAAAGTCACTTTATAATGAAATTAGACTTGATTTAACTTATTGAAAAGTCAGGAGAATGGGATGAGATCCGTGTACAAGCTTTTCCAATCAAATACTCCTATGACTTCCATTTGATCGTTCGAGGTTGGTGATGACTACATGTCGGTTCCTAATCCAGCAAAATCCAATCGATTGTCTGTCCATTTCATGAGCAAAAAAGTTAATTCCTAGTATTTACAATTTCGTCGTTAACTTAAAAGACTGAAACTTTCAATTTTCGTCGGCCCTTCCTGGTACTATCAGACGAAGTTGTCCTCGACACTCCTCGGCATTTCCGTCCGTTAGAGTTTCGGAGTCGATGCCGTTGACGATCATCATCGTCATTTCGTTGCCCTTGTTTCCTGAATTCGTTCTCATCTCGCCTATTTCACTCCACTTTATAATGACTGACTTGCTCATCGTCCCGTACCAAAAAAAAAACTGTCGCACCGATTGTGATTAGGAGATCTTTTTGGGAACAGATGACCTAAACTCGCACTACACTGCTAAATTCAAAATATTTTCGGGTACAGTTTGTTTGCTTATAAATTTCGCCCAACTAAGGCCATTTCCAGCAGTTTGCTTTCTAACTGACAAGTCGTACGGCATTAACGACGTCTGTTAGTGGGAAAGCGTTGTGGTTTTCTTCAACCCCTTTCTGTATTGACATATACCAGGCACCATTTTCAGGGCGATGATACGATTAGTTTTATGAATGTCAATTCAAAAAAAAAACATAGTCTATCGAAATCCATTCCGGCTTTCGTCCGATCTGGTAACGGCAGTTTGCATCGATTTGAAAGGGCAGTATAGGGAAACAATAGAAAAAAACTTTCATAACTGTGTATGTGACGTATTAAATTTTTTTCTTAGTTCATTCCACGTGTATTCGTCCCGTATCCAACTATCCTATCACAAAAGATTTCGCTCTCATCGCTTCCATACGTAACGTTCCGCGCTTTCCTCTTCGTATCGTATGCTGAGCGTATTCACTTAAATCGACTGTGTGCGGTTGCCTGCAAGCATACAGAGGCTGCAAGAAGTCTAATGAGTAGTTCTTTTATTGTTTCTATTTTAGAAGGTACTAAAAGATATTTAAGGGCTTTGGTTTCAATCGTTAAACTTCGGAGAATCTTCAACACTTACCACTCTTCGCATCCAGAGCAGCAGTTGTTGCTGTTGCCAAACTTCATACTATTAGGACTTATAGTACTTCTCTAATGAATAGACCTTGTAGTATTTCTTCTCCAATCTTTGGTTAATGGAAATTGTCTTCATGTTTTATATATACACGTTTGTTTTGAAAACTATAATTGCCTAGATTGGAAATCATTTGTTGCGGAAGTGCAGCTACACTTGGCAGAAACATTGTCCATACGATAGCGTTATGGTTCCCAGGATCGACTTTCTCTTAACCTCGGCATTGGAATATGAATGCGTCGTTTCCTTGTTCAGCAATCGCGAGGTTTTTAAACAGCATACATTTACTTCCATAAAAACACAATACAATACAACGCTAGCTGACGTTTCGGCAGTATCGCCTTCTTCAGAGCCGCTTTTTCGTGACTTCCAATGAGGAAGTCACGAAAAAGCGGCTCTGAGGATAGCGTTATGTTTATATTTCTGAATTACTTTAGAATATCTGCATTCATTTAACCAAAGCATGAGTAATCGATATTCCACTACATACATGAGCTTACACGAGGTTATTACGGAAATTTACTGTGGCTAATGCTTTGGCGCCTTCAACTTCTTCACAACTGCGTTGATTCGAATCGGATGTCCATAGCAGTGCTACTTTCTCCGGTGTGGATCTTCGCAGCCAATCGAATAGAACCAAGCGGAGTGGAATCCAGTGGACCGCAGGAAATCCAGTGTTAATACGTCTTCATCTTCGTATCGGGTCGAATCTTATTCAGTGAAGCGCCGTTCCACTGACGCAACCTCATCCGGCAGCGCTCTTTGATAGTCTTTGCTTTTCGCTATGTGCCAGCTAGCGTTATACCGACTGCTGCAGAACGGATTGTCCGTTGAAAAACAAGTTGTCATCACCGGACAATAATCATCAATAACAACCGTCCTGTATTAAAAGAGCGTTGCCGCGTGAGGTTACCTCATTTGAGCGGTGTTCCAATGAAGAAGATCCGTCTCGGTACGGCAACGAAAACGCCACATTGAGAAGAACTGTGGACCATCAACTTGAATCATCGGCTATGAGGAAGACGAAGACGTCGAAATGTTAGGCGGATAAAATTCGTATAACAACCTCGTGTTAGCTTAATAATCCAAAAAGGTATTAGTTGTTAACGCCAAGGTTAAATGACTGTCGGTTTGATAATCATTTCCCTGAATGGCATCTCTACCACTGCACTTCCCGCGTCCTTGAAGAAATGTCACCAAAGAGGATGACTTCAAAGAATAAGAAAGACAAACTCATGGATCTTTATAAGCACGAGCTTGAAAGAAATCACAGAAATCCAATAGGTGGCTTTACCAGCTAATACAAGAAAACTTCGGTTTTGCTTCAATTATCATGTCAACTAAAATAAATACTTCAAAACGACCCTCCTTTAATCTCGGTATTACTAATCATCATATATTCTTTCCTTGATAAGCTTACAGGAGGTTGATAAACAACTTTTATTCGGCTAACGTTTCGACGCCTTCGTCTTCATCAGAGCTGATGATCTCTGTCGGTAGTCCACGGTTCTTTTTCGTTTCGATGTGGTTTCTTCACCTTCCTATCGAGTTGTGTCTTCCTCAGCGAATCATCTCTCGAATCGAAAATGAACCGTGTACTATCGACTCGGATCATCGGCTCTGATGAAGAGAAAGACGTTGAAACGTCAACCGAATAAAAATTGCTTAAAATAAATACGTTTCATTCTGCTTTACTTCACCAATAATGTATAAGATTAGTCATTTAAAACAGTTGATGACAGGTCATCATCTGCAAAAGCGCTACTGGAACCTCTTCTTGGCAGCATTTATTAATGTAATTACGACTCTAAATAATGAACAATCCATAGAACAAATTCATAGCGTAAATACGAAAAAAAACGTCATTTGCATCGTATTTCTCTCCATTGAGCAACTGACCAAATATTCCTGATCAAGCAAAAAACTTTTGTTTGCTCATTTTAAGCATTCCATGTGGCACACGTCCGAAGGGACGACTGCAGCAAGGCGTACTGTACGTCTATACGCCAGTACCGCCTACACGCTCGCGGGTTCAATCTCTGCTTTCGCTACTTCTATCATGACACTTTCCCTTCTGAAGTTTTTCATCGCTAGCAACTTGGCATTTCGTACTAGCATCATTCAAAAAAGAGCAATGACTTGTATAAGTGAAGTAATTATGCACCATTCGCTTTGCTGACCACATTCAGTACTGTAGTTAATTCTGAAAAGGATAAATGCACTTGCGTATCTTAATTGATAAGTGCTACAAGTTTTACTGAGCCCAAAATAGAAGTCTGGCAATAGGTCGGTCTTTAGTCGAGATAATGAAAAACGGAGACGTCAATAAGCCTTCGGACGACCGCAGTCCCACGATAAACACCGTTATATTCCCATCAACATTCTCTAATCGCCGAACGTAATCTATTGGTTTCTTATTTCTTCCATTTCAGAATTTTCTCATATTGAGCAATAGCTGAAAAATCATACCTATCGCAACATTCTATGCCTTTGTGGTCGACTATTCGTATCGTTGCTGCAGTGGTGGAATTTTAATTTCAAAGAATAGACTTTCTCTCGGGCAATAAGATCAGCCACCTAGATATTATGAAGACCTAGGAACACAGCTGTCTCGAACTTTTAAAGAAAATCACTTTGGACTAGAAACTACCATTTTCATGAGGTTAGAAGGCAACTGAATCTCTGCCGCCACTGGACCCACGCATATATTCGATCACTCCTATGGATTACGGTTACAGGACGGTCCAACAGATGGAGGAAGTAACCATGACCTGCGATAAAAAAGAAAACGCACCATCTTAATGGCATACAAGAGCAGTAGCTAACATGGCCGTAACTTGTACTTTGTGTAATCCTATTGGTCAACCAATGACTCTGCTCACCAGTAATGTCGTCGTTCTTCACTATAATGAACCAGAGCTGCCTGTGTTCTGTACGTCGAGGGGACAGCACCACAATTTCCATAGATACATTATATATATATATATGCATACATATATGTATTCCTTTTAATGTTTCTGATGACAAGGTGCTTTGCTAAGCTCTGTAGGTGGGAAATAAAGGAATGGTACTTATCAGAGCAAAGAGGATCTCATTACCACATGAATTTCATTGTTATCCAATTTTTTCGAATTCAGTATTATTCCCGCGTTATGACATAGGTCTTAAAAGCATAACAATCTATTCTAATATGTCCTCAAATCAGCCGGACCATCGTTAGATCTTGACAGCTGAGACTATGGTTAATTTGTGTGGATCATCTAACTAACAACGAAGGCAGTTCAATAGAAGAATGAGTCTATGAATCATCTACAAAATAGGAAACTCGCTCTTATTCCAAAGCGACTTACCGGATTCTCATAGGAAACTTGCTAGCTACAGACCCTACAGACTAGCCGTATGGAAAAGGAATGTGGAAATCGCCGCTGTTAATTTTCGTTAGCACAAAGCGGTTTCTCACGTTCTTGCGCCATCCGCATCCATCTCTTCCTATCTCTGTAATCAATAAAGATATTTCCTTAAATATGTGTATATAGATATATTCATATATATGCGTGTAATATGATATCAAGGTTATGTATTATGCCGAAGTTTTCTCCTAAATCTTTTTATATTTCTCTTCTCAATGTCCTATAAATACGAGAACTCGATGATTTCCTGATCTCAATGGTCAACCACCACTAGATGGATTACCGCCTCATCTCAGCCGGAAAGTGTGTTTAGTCGTGATGAGCTGCAGGCGATTCATCCTTTCGCAGGTCACTCAAGCCAAAAAAGCGTTCTACATTACCATTCATAAGTCCAGATAACAGTAAAGAAATCCCAGAAATTTTCACCTACTTGGAAAGAACTTGGTCACAGCGTGATGAACTATCATCCGATTCACAACAGTAGGCGACATCCCAATGAGGACCACTTAACTTATTTGAAGTCGCAAGATCCCTTTAAAAAATCCCTTTCTGTGGTCTCTAAATGCTCAAGAAGCTTCTAAACCAGCATTTGCTTCAGTTATGGCAGTTCCACCTAATTCCTAAATGAATTTCACCACTTTTTGTTAAAGCATGAGGAAGACCTGACACACGTCAGCAATACTCATTGTGCTCTTACATCGTTTACGTAAATACGCCAAAAGCAAGACCTCACAAAAAGATCTGGGAAATCGAGTAGGACTAGAAGTAAACGAAACGGAGTAACGAAAAAACGAATCGGTCTTTGAATCTTATGTTTTCTATGAAAGTGGGATTAAAAGGTAAAGATACCTGCGTTTGTACCATGACAACTCTCAGCAAAAAAACCGACGAATGGGTGAAATTTAACAACAATATGTACCTAGGAAATAACCTTATTTAAAGTAAGCATTTTCGCCAAATGTAATTTTTAGAGGCGCCGCTGATTCACAAATGACAACGATATTAAATAATTCTTCGTATTTTTGTTGAGCAAACGCAAGGTGTTATTATTCTTTATTCCATGTGATTTCTGTGCGGTTGGTCTCTACGTGGCATACTTAGTGGAAACCTCATAGAAAGCGGCTCTGAGGAAGACGAAATCCGCCGAAACGTCAGCTTAATCGTGAACAAAGAATAGTAACACCTCGCGTTTGCTCAACAAAAATACGAAGAAAATCACTTGATCAATGCCAAGGTTAATAGAAAGTCGGTCGTGGGAACGGTATCAAATATCTTTATGGACCAGTTCGTTTAAAAACGAGCCTTAACGTTATTCAAAAATCAGCATACAGCCGAAGTATTGAGTGTTACAATACTGTCTAAGATTGATAGACATAAACCCTGCTAATTGCGCCAAACTTTGGCCTGGCTGACCCCTAGACTCGAGGGAACCACAATGGCTAAACCAGGAAAACTCCGAGAAAATGGAAATTGTGCTGGAGCCTGCACAACCAGTGAAGACGAGCTATCCAAATATCCAAATAAGTAGATCCTGTCATTCACTACTACCAGACGAGTCAAGAATAAAGTGCGTAAGAAAGTGCGCTCTAAAGGGAATATCTCGCTCATCTTTACTAAATACGCTAGACTATTCGCATGACAACTGGGATTCCATCGTTAGGTTCGTCCCCGCTTTACCAGGTTTCTCCATTTCTGGTATCCACCAGCTTTGAGCTGTCTCTTGAAGTGTCGCTCTTACTTTGTCGAACACCGTCCATCGAGTTTATGCGCTGTTGTGAGTTGGGTGCTCGAATTTCATTTTATTATATTTCTTGTTTTGAACACGTTAAGCTAGGTAAGAGTATTTTGAGCTATAAGTATTCAACTCGCCAGGTACGTCATGTTTTACGAAATATTCCACATTTAACTACTCGAGTGCTCGAAGTCACGCTTGGACATAAGGCTTCGTGAAATGGTTTGATCTCATTGACTTTATCCTCAGTATTTTTCTATCGAATATTTTCTATATTTTTGTGCTTTCCTTCATCTAAGCACATAAATTTGCCGACAGGAATATTTATGCTTGCGTATATGCGGTTTTACACAGCGCATTGATTCAGCGAAAAGCATGCAGTCCAGATGACTAGGAATAACCTGAGAAGCTGCTTTAGCTCTTCTAATCAAGTCGAATTTGAGAGAACTCCTAAACTGCTCTGAGCATGTCCAACCCTCATGACAATGAAAAGGTTAAGTTTGATATTTTCTAGCCAAACACAATGGATCAAATGTTCTCACTTCTTCACTAGACCGACTTTCACTTACTCTCTACGTGAATAATCAGCATATATCTTTGGATTGTCCAGCTTACACAAGGTTATTGTCGAACTTTTACTCGGCTAACGTTTCAACGCCACAAATCTCCCTCATAGAGAGATTTTACGCCGGTTAGACGTGTGCAACGTAGCGCGTCCCAAGTGGCGGATAGAGGGTTAATCGCAGATCGAAAGCGACCTTATGCTTCCCTGAGAAGCAGGTGGATCAGGGGAAAGGACTCCCTGTTTATGTTGTATAGATTCGATATATACCTTTTGTGTTTACACAGGCATGTTCATACGCGTGTGTGTGGGTGTGTTCTTGTTTATGCGGATTGCACTCTACAAAACAGTTTGGCCAAAAACCTGCAATCGAGTGACTGCGAAGTACATTGGAGACTGCTACGAGTCGCCTCCGACAAATAAGCGTCTACTTACTTTGGGAGAGAATAGCAAGCTACATATGTGCATACCCAGCCACAACATTCAGAGCTTAGCAAGCTATACGTGGGTGTCAAATGCTAAACAGTAAAATAAGTGTCTCATTCCCTGCCTACGAAAGACCCCGCGATGCGGCAGCGTAGCGTAGGACGAGTACAGAGAGGCTGTTAAAATCTCAGGGCAGCCTAAATCTTGAACGATTAGTCTGGCGATCTGTACTTATAACGTACACTCACTTGCATGTGGGTCCTCGATAGGGGATTTGATCATGCAAACAGGAAAGATAAGGTATGATGTCGTAGGAGTGGCTGAGACGAGAAGACATCACCCATTGAACGTCATCCATGACACCGCGGAAGAACTGTTCCTGGGAACATGCGACAGTAGAGGAGTCAGTGGCGTCGACGTTCTTGTCAACACGAGTTTGGCCATGAATGTCTATTCATTCGAGCAATTAACAACCCGAATCGGACGTTTATGTTAAGGAGATGTGGATCAATAGCCGCTGTGACAATCTTCGTCGTTTACGCGGCGATATGAAGCTGTGACGAAGACAAAGTCGAAACTTTGTATATGGACTTGGAGAAGTTCTATGAAGAAAACTGTACATTCTTTATGGTCATCATTGTTTAACGCTAAGATTGGAGCAATGATAACGTCACATTGGAATCCACGGATTAGAATGCTACGAATATGGTGGCCTTATGACGCTTATGAGCTTATGAGCTCTTGAGTTTATCATGACGACCATGACCACTCATGGTAACTCACCATTTCAGAAGACCCGCACTTAACGCTGAACATTGAAGTTCCCCAATGAAGATTACCATAAAGGAATAGACCACATCATAGTACATCGAACGTTTTGCCTAACCGATGTTGCTGTTGCCAATAAATTCAACATTGGATCAAAGCATTGCTTCCTTCGTGCAAGATTTCATAACATTATACTAGGCGAAGGACAGCTATGGAGCAAGCAGGGTTTCGAGAGGAGCTCAGTACGACGAGCTACAACCACACGACAGCAATCCCCACTGAAATGTCGCGACGTTATTACAAGAGACCGCTCTGTCTCGCTTTCATCGATTTAAAGAAGACTTTTGACTCAATCTAGGCTGGGTCAGTCACGGAAGCTCTGGACAATTAGGGCGTCCCTACTCACTATATAAAGGCATTTTGTGAGCTATATAAAAATTTCACAGCTAGAATGCCACCATTTTACAACGGTAATAACATCGACGTTAAGAGAGAAGTTTCAAGGGAATACTATCTCACAAAAATTATTTACTGCCACCCTCTAGAACGTCACGCAAGCAATAGAATGCGATAACGTGAGAGTCGAAATCGATGGTCGGAAATTACTCCATCTTTGCTTTTCTGATGCCATTGTTTTTATGAAACCAAGCATTAGCTAAGTAGAACGAATGCTTGCCGAATTTAATAACCCTTGTGAAATGTTGGTCTTTGGTTAGATTTCCCAAGAAGGATATTCATGAGGAACTGATTGGTTTCATGTCACCCATTCAAGCTCAACAGTACGAATAATTCCGAATACTCCAGCTTCGTCTATCTAGGTTGGGAAATCAACATGATTAACGACTTAGTTCGAGTTCTGCAGAAGGAAGCAAACGTCTTCAGATTTCAAAAGTATCAAGGATGTGAAGAGAGCAAAGAACACCATACTTCTTGCCTACCTTTTCGACTGCACGATTCTTCTTTCCTTAATGTATGAATCAGAAACCTGGTTCCTTCATAAGCAGGATGAAAGACCAGTGAGAATTTTTGAACGCGCAGTCGAAAAGGCAGTGCCAGGAGTATCTCGTACCACGCAATTGAGAGCGGGGATCCGAAGCTCCGATCAACATCAGCAATCAAAATTCTAACACGTCAAAATTCCGAAAATAAAGTGGGTCGTATAATTGGTGTGTGTGTATGTACTCAAAGAGTACCTACAGTCAACAGAACCCGCTGTGCTACTCTTGCACGTAGTGGGGAGAAATGGTAGGCTTACTGGCGCCCACTGGGGTCACACGACGATAAATGGGACGACTGGTGATACAAGTGAACGTTACAAGGTCATCGTTTTCTTCTGAGTCGCCTTCATCCGACTTGATGGTCCACTGCCGTTCGTCCTGACAAGTTACATTTCTGACTTGATGAGGCATACAGCGAGGATTAAACAAGCTCAACGTGAGATGCAACTTTTATGCAGGGCTTAACGAGGCCATCGCGTGCTAGAATTACTCAGTGGTTTCTGCGCTTTCTAGGGACTCGAAGAGCAGCACTGTTTTCTTTGAAGGCAAATTCTTGTGTGGATTCGTAGAGAGTACCAAGAAGTGTCCTCATTTTTGATAAACATAGGTAAATTTATCACATTCGCGGTCGTACCAGTTTTTGATGGCTGTGTATAATTGCTAGACAATTAGAATGGTTTCATACTTGAAGACGAAAAAGCTCTAAATGAGATTTCGTAGTAATCTATAAAAGAGATTTCGCAATATCTGTGAGTGCATACATATATGTACATATATGCATATATATGCATATGTACATATATATATATATATATATGCGATATATATATATCAGGGGAGAGCTAGAGAATTGATTAGTGACGAAGCCCATCAGAATGGAGGGTTGTGTTTCAACACCTTCCCCAACGCTTTCACCGAATCCACGTGGGAACGCCTTAGCTTGGCTATCTCCAAGATTTTAAGGTTAGCCAACTCGACCAGCACTCTTTAACAATCGTAAAGAAGACGAAATCCTCAAACAGCAGCCGAGACAACACGCGAAATGTTCGAAGACCAATGTAGTCACGTGTGATTGCTTGACGCATCTATCGCTTAAAACATGGCTGAGGAAAGGCGAAACGAAGGATCTGTATGGTGTGGTGGTGAACACGTTAGCTCCCGAGAATGGCAGTAGCGGGTACAACCCCACCGCAGACACCTGTGGTCCGGAGTTTTGCAAATATCTTGGCATCATTGTGTTTGAAGACCTTTGAGGGTGACGGAGGCAAGGGAACGAATCGGATTCAGAAAGTGCTGGAATCCACACAGTTGATGTAATAACGGGTAGTCTAAAAAATGTATGCGTATGAAAGAGAAAGAAATACGTATATATATATATATATTTATATACATATATATGTGTATATATATATATATATTGGTATATCTATGTGCATATGTGTGTTATATCTGTAATTTCCTTGTAGAATGTTGTTCGTATATTGAGTTTCTGTGAAGTAAAATCGAAAAATATGATGCACTAAAGAAGACCATTATTTTTATGCAAGCAGGCAATCATCATCAAGCACACTTTCCGTGGTACTGTCGTGTCTTGCTGATCAAAATACAGCTTCTTCAATCACTTGGCTGCTTCACATACCTGCTCTTCTGACAATGAGAGACGAAACAAAAACGACTAATGAGCTAGAGAAACTAGAACTGTGTGGATTCTTCTGGTAGATTCGGCTAGTTACATCGTCTTCGACCAGTCGGTGGACTAGTCGCAACATCCACTAAGATCGCATGGATGACCGCTTTAAAAGAATCCCATTCGCAAGGTAAAAAATGTGCTTCCGATCCAGAAAGCTTGCAAACACGTACGATGAGCACCTGACAACGCCCTACGACACTTACTTCAGGATTCCGGAGATGATAGTGCGAAGTGTATTAATATATAACGGCCGCGCGGTTTTTGACCTTGCTGCCGCATGGGACCGCACTTAATTTTGAGCCGTAACGGGCATGCTGGTTTTCCGAAAATAAAAGGTAATTTTTTGATAACTAGAGAACTTGACTGGTTGAGAAACCGGAGTTCTATAAAAGAGACTTTGCTCTATCGCTCTGTATGATCCATCATATAAACGCATTTGAAAGTGCTTCACAGCTTATGCTGTGTGTATTTCGGTATTTTCTGTACACTCACATTCTACCTAATAACTGACTTATTATAGCGACTAAAATTTGAGTAGCAGCCAACAACTCGTTAAATTACAAGTCAGTGAATTCAATCGAGAGAAAATGTTTTTCGTATTCTTACACATGAGTGCAGAATAGAGCTTTTCCCAACCGACGTCTGCCACACCGCACATGTTAGGTTGGCTATCGATCGGTTACAAGAAGTGTTGAAAAAGCGATGTAGGAATAAAAGCCTCGTGTTAACGTAGTAATCCAGGAAAATTTTGTCGGAAAATGTTCTGTGTGACAAAATAAGGCATCAGAATGAAAATGATTGCAGTATAACTCACATCGGCCACTGCGAGCGTCGCATATGACTGTATAGAATGCATACCGTCTCTTATGAGTGTTTATTATGTGTTAATTAGGACAAAAAATCCGCAGAAACACCTAAGACGATGCTGAGATATTTGCAAAACTCCGAACCGCAGGTGTCTGCGGTGGAGAACGAACGCGCTATTGTCCTTTTCGGGGAGTAACGCGTTCACCACCACACCATGCGGGTCCTTCGTTTCGCCTGTCTCTCAACTAGTTTTATTGATCGACACCATCAGCAATCACCCGTCAACGGGATTGATCTAGGGAGCCCAAATCGGCAACGAACCTGATACCCTATCGTTAAAAATTATAGTAGGCAGTAAATAAAAAGGTTAAGATCGTGGTTTGGACTTCAGCCTTAGCTTAACTATGTTCGTTGCCGATTTGGGCTCTCTGGATGAGTCCCGTTGACAGGTGACTGCTGATGGCGCCGATCAATAGAACTAGTTGAGAGACAGGCGAAACGAAGGACCCGCACGGTATGGTGGTGAACGCGTTACTCCCCGGAAAGGACAATAGCGCGTTCGTTTCCCATCGCAAACAGTCCGGAGTTTTGCAAATATCTCAGCATCGTCTTAGTTATATTTCACATGATACCCTGCCGTTAAAAATTATAGTAGGCAAAGAAAAAGGTTAAGATTATGAATCCGCAGATACTCACTTTCCAGCTGAACCAACATCCATCCACCAATATTGAGTACCGTTGGAAAAGTACGAAGCAAACTGACGATGTTCTGCGACCCGCACCTGGTGCTAATAAAGTTCTCAAAGCTTTATAAAGTTTTCGGCGTTGATCATTCCTTGAGGGATGCGCTATGCATTCAACTTCATCAAGTATCGTTGGAGGTGATTGAATGCATATCTCGCCTTTACAATAACTCGCGGTGGCCTACCGTTTTATCGAGCCAGTGTTGCTATCCTTCCAGAGAAGTCTGGTACCAATTTGCCGACCTGGAATGATGTAAGGCTTGGTGGGTTATAGGCGTGAGGATAATTTCCTCGAGTGCGCCGCAGCGATGCCTCCAACCACTGCCCCACACTGATGAAGAAAGCCTATTAGAGGTATATGAGATCCATGTGCTCTGGATTAATTGAAGAAAGCAATGATGTGCCGTTCAACACTTATTTTTATTGTAAGAAACGTTGTGGCGTGACTGCCTTCCAATTCATTCGTTCGGTTATTTGACACTTCCACAACTCTCTCCACTTTTGCCTCTCTTTCTCATCTCTGGGATAATCCATCCGTTCTTGTGAAGCTTTCTAAAAAATTCTGAGAATACGGTGAAATTTATCGAGTTGTTTACGTTCTTCTAGTTCGAAGGATTTCATCTATCGCTTTGTTTCGAAATTTCCTCCACTTTTGTCTAAAATAAATTTGACAGCAAAAAGTAAAATGTTTCAGGGAACAATGAAAGTTTAGATGGAACACCGCTCCATAAGAATGAGAACTTTTTTCCGTTATAGCTGCTGCAGAATTCATGAGCTAAGTATTTTCCACTTTAAAGTTCTTAAATGTTTGCTTGAAATTCCTACGAAACGACTCTAAACACCGTGCTATTTTTTCCAGGTAATGAAGACTTGTTTGTGGTTCATATCACTTGAAATCGGCTCAAGAAAATTGCTTTACCTTTAGAGTTGTTTGGTTCGTATCCCAATGAGTGGGTTTTTCTTTTGTGCAGCTACAACCGGTGTAGTTTTTTTTTTCCAAAGAACTCTTAAAAGTTCATGCATAGCCTCTACGTTTGGTACATTTACACGTATTCGTGTGTGTGTGTGTCCTTCCATAGGGAAAGTGTAACGCAGGGTTTATAGGTGCACTGGAGTACACATGCAGTCCTTGGTTCGATCCCACTTTTCGGGCTAAGCAAGCCTCATACATCTCTTCGGAATCGGAAAATTTGTACGGCACTTGTCTGGAATTATAAAAACACTGACCGGATTCATCGATAGGACATCGCAAGTCATTCTACATTCCAGATATGCACTCAACTATCTCTACGATGCTACGAACGAGGACGAATGCATGACGCATCGTTGAGAGATTGACCTTTATTCTTTATCACTTCTGTCCTTGCACTGAGCTTGTTGTGGTGTTGTAAAAAGGTTTCTCCAGTGGCTTCTGTTATCCTTGGAGCAGCATTCAAAATAGTTCTTATGTAATACTTTTCGGAACTCTTTCGTGAACTAGCTCAATTTTTCGATATAGAAATCCAATCTTGTATACTTGCGTTCCAGCTTTTAGCGTTATGTTGTGAACTTCGTTAAGGATGTTTTGAAAAGGAAATTTTGCGCCACCATGCTCTGATTTTTCTTCTTCTGGTTCGATGATTTTGTTGAGAGTCTTGTTAACTTCTTATTTACTGCCTATTACAATTTTTCACGGCAGGGTATTATGTGTGATGCAACCACAATGATGCTGAGATCTGCAAAACTCCGGACCACAGGTGTCTGCGGTGGGGAACGAACGTGCTATTACACTTTTCAAGGACTAACGTGTTCACCACCAGGTCCTTCGTTTTGCCTGTCGCCTATCATTCACGAGCAGGAGCGAGGTTCTTAATACTAAGCTTATCCAACAGTGGATAACGTTTGGGCGGTCTCATATTCTTCGGAGCCTGGAGAGGTCAAATTGACACGGAGTCAACTCAGCTAGATACTTTCGTAGCTTCAGTAGTAAAACTCAAAACCTAAATTTCAATCGAATTAAGAGCAACTTCTTTAACCACTCACCGTTTTGTTATTTATAAAGCTCTATAATCAAGCGTGATTTTCTATCACATTTTCCGAGTGCATTACTCGATGCTTCGTTCGTTCTGTTCAGTGTTTTAGTGATTACAAAGACCCAGTTGTCAAAGGCCATTTCCGAAAACCCGTTTTTAAAGTGGCAGAACAAATCCGCTGATGACCGGAAGTCGTTATGCCGATGAGAAATTCAGGCAGAGTGTGGCTTACGATAAGGAAAGACCTTCAAACGGTTGCCGTTGACCATCTGGGTGCGCGTGATTAAACTTTATCAGCTATAGTGTTCGACTCGTTAACAGTTACTAAGCGGTTGTTATTGTAAGCATAATACTACTGCTGTCGTTCGTGATCATTCGTACACTTTTTTCCCCTTATCTGTCATCCACATTTTTCATTCTTTATTTTCCAGATAATTCGCGACTGATGCTTCATTCTGCCGACAAGTGACAAAATGCGACGCCCTAAGTATCTTTATATACCAGTAATTACTGCACTCTGTATGATATATTTTCTGTATACCATAAGGTACAATTTTATCATTGGTTTTCCTTGTTATTACGTGAAATTTAACGTGTTTCCAGGATTTTTTTGTCTTATTTGAAGATGAATGACAAAAAAATTAGCTTTTTTGCTTACTTGGATACTTGGGTGGCCGATCTTCACTGGTTGTGCGACCTCCAGCATAATTTCTATTGTTTTGGAGTTTTGCTGGTCTAGCCATTGTGGCTTCCTGGAGTTCTGAGTTCAGCCTAGCCAAAGTCTGCCCCAGGTCGGTCACCACCACAGGCAGTCGCGGCCCTTGTGGATCAGAGACAGATTTGCCACCATGCGACAAGTTTGATGCTAGGACGGCGGTGGATTCTGGTACTAGTTTACTCTCAGCCGTCGGGCTCCTCAGCTTGGGAGAACCTGCTGGTGGGAGGAACCCCTCCGGTGTACATCGCAACACCTAGGAACACCTCCCAGCCACGATGAGGCAGTATACCGTTGGAGGTATTTTCTTTCTTAGTAGTTTTATACACCACGCGATTAACTCACCCTATATATTGTTCTATGATAATTGGTTGGCGTTGAGAAATTCATATAGATGTGCTTCGTTTCTAAGCTTCAACAGAAGAAAAGTTAGTACTGCCCTGTCATAGTTAGAGTAACCTAGAAAGCAAGCTCAGAGAGGCTAATTTTTTCCCATGTTTTCTTTCTTCACTGTTGTTTTCCGTTAGTCAAATGTTTAGGGCTGGTTTAATGACCTTTCTATTTTGGAGGTTAGTGTATTTTATTCAAATCTTCGGAGATATTTAACTGAGTGTTGATCTGAATATTGATTTTATGAGCACAACGATGCTGAGATATTTGCTATTGGCAAAACTTGGATCCCGGGTCAGAACGAACCACGATTACCCTTTCCGGGGGCTTACGTATTGCATACTGTGCCACAGAGGACGTCGCTTTGCGTTTCTCTCAGCTAGTTTTCTACCTAACGTTCTAGTCTAATCTAGAGAACACGGATCGGCATTGAACCCAGTTAGGTTGAGGCTGTAGTCGAAATTACAATGTTTACCTTTTATTTGCTGCCTACTATAATTTTTCACGACAGGGTACGATGTGAAATGCTACCACAACGATGCTGAGATATTCGCAAAACTAGGACCCGGGGCGAGATCGAACCATGATCACGCTTTCCGTGGGCTCGCGTGTTACATATAGGCAGCAAATGAAAGGTTAATATTGGTTGTGTGGTCTAAGTGAGTGTGTTTTCTTCTACTTTTTGGTTCTATTTTAGTACTCGATGTCGAATGTAAACTGAAGCTTATGTTGTGCACATTTTTATGCAAGCTTTTGCGAAGTAACACCATAAAGTTTTTCTTAAGCTGATGTCGGGAAAGAAGTGTTTTCCCAGTTCTTGGTGCTGTCTGGTTCATTTTTATATCATATGTTTTCTAGAAGAACTAATCCTTCATGTGATACTCTTTCATTTCGACCGATATCACATGGAGCTGTAAACGAATACTCAGCATTCATATTCATTGGTAAGTCCACCAGATACCAGGTACTGTTAACTGGTGGATATCACAAGGATTGCAGGTGGCATGCCACGATCTGGAACAACACTTATGCGGGCAATGCTTGACGCACATCCAGATGTACGATGTGGAGAGGAAACTCGAGTGATACCACGAATTCTTGGTCTTAACTCACAATGGAGAAAAAGTGCTAAGGTTCGACGAAATTAACGCAATTACAGAGAGTGTTTAATTATTCAAAACAATATTCTGAACAGCAGCTATCAGTTCATTGGGTTTTTTTAAAAATATATCTGCCGTATGGTTATAAATCACAGCTTGATAGCCATTAATTTTAGATAGGGGCGAGTGTGACGTAGTGGTCGGAGGCACCCTGCAACACTCACATGGGATCGATCTTCGCGCCCCTGGTTCACCAAGCCGTTCGTCCCTCAGGGTCGGCAAATTGGTACCAGACTTGTCTGAGAAGATAGCAGCACTGACTCGATAGAGCACCGCGAGTAAAGGCCAGATATGCATTCAATCACCTCCAAAAGATGCTTAATGAAGTCGAATGCATGGGGCATCCATTAGGGATTGATCAACGCCGAGAGCTTTATGTTTTTTATTTAATTTTAGATACTAGCAATTTGTAATTATGAAACCGATAACGAGCGTTGCATTCAAGCCACTAGTTAATCACTCATTACTATAGTTTGATCACATTTTGACATTGGAAAGTCGGTCCACTTTTTATGTTCTCTTTCAGCGCTGTTATGGTAACACTGCAACTTTGACCAACTAGTCTGTTAATATTTCAATTTCCGGCCTACTAACGTGGTTTTCTGTTTCCATAATTTGTTTGTTAGTACAGCAATGCCTAAGGTGGCCTATATTCGCATTAGTTAATGAAGCTACACTATCACTGTATTACTTTTTTATGTGATAACCAAGTGGACCTTCTGTACTATGCTATTTGAATTAGTACTTGCTTCTCTACTTGAATACTCGGAAGGCCCGTTTTCATGAGTAGTGCGGACCCCAACATATTTTCCACTTGTTATTTTCTCGCGCAGCCGTCCATGTTTGTGGTTCCATTCGAGCATGGTGGCGGGTACGAATATCATACCGTGATCTGTATAACAACTGCACCTGTGAGTAGAGCTGTTTGATTTTAGTTACGAACACGTCCACCTATCGTTTGGGGTGTTCATCCAAGAGGACACTTGTATTCTGTTGGAGTCCTCTCCGCTGTTTTTTTCGTCCATTTGTCATCTGTTCTTGTTAAGTGATTGCCCTATGTTTTTCACCATTGATGTATATTCTCCTAGGTCTCAATGATGCGATAGGTTTCGAATGTCTGAGCGGTGCATTCCGGGAAGACGTTGTATATGTCGGTTACGTTTCAGAAGACATCGTTCAAGAGCTTTATGAGTAGTGTGCAGTGTTCTTGTGTTTGAAGTATCATTCCATGTCTCTGCTACATAATAGAGCGCTAGGAGGACTGCTGAATCGAGAAGGTGAGCGCATCGTTTCGGGTCCATTATTTGGTTGGTGGATTCTTTGAGAAGCCCGGATGGGGCCCATGATGCGCTCCTTGTGCTATCTAATTCTTCCTTCATGTCGTTTTCGATGTCCATTGGATGCGTAAGGTACACGTACAAGGTGCTCTCTGTAATCAAAGAACCATCCAGTTCAGTTTGTTCATCTTCGCTCCTTGGGTTATAACTGAATGTTTTAAATGTTTTAGACCACTTGAATTAGTAGGAAACTTATCTATGAAACATTTATTTGTAAAACTTTCCGAAGTCACTTCACAGTCCATATTCACATTGATCTCCTCATCGGATTCCTCACTGCTGTGGTAATTCTTCTTTATAGGATTCTCTAGCGCGAAGTAGAAACTGTTTTTTCTACTACTCTTATGCTAAAGTACTTTTATCAGTGTATTTGTGCTACGTTTTATCAGCCAGATATTGTTTACTGTTCGCGATCAACGTCAGTCGATGCGATTCCATGATTCAGTAGTAATGAGCAAAGCCACTGACCTTCCTTCTAGCTTGTTCAGCGTCATTGGCGACTGAGTCATCATCTGTTAGGATTAGGGCTACCATACAACATAAACGTGGCCACTGGTTCAATTTCGGCCCCAGCTTCACTAAACTTTCCTTCCTTTCGGGGTCCGAAATATGATACCAGACTTGTCTGGGAGGATAGCAGCACTGGCTCGATTCATCAGTAGGCCACCGCGACTCAGTGTATGTTCAAGATATGCTTTCAATCACCTCTAACGAGGTTTAATGAAGTCGAATGAATGACGCATTTTCCAAGTATTTGATCAACGTCTGACGCTTTATCCTTTTTATCCTTTATCTCAGCCTTTCTATTTGAGCAATTAAAAATTGAAAATAAACGAAGTCCGTTCTCTTCAGCCTATCAGAATAATTTTACAGAATTTACTATCATAGTAAAAGTCTCTTCCAACGGTTTACTGCCTCATCGTGGCTAGGAGGTGTTCCTGGATGTCGGGTTGTGATGTACAGCGATGGGATTCATTCCCCGGCAGGGTCTCCCAAGCTGAGTCCGGCGTTTCCATCACGAAGTCCAGCTAAGATTAAACCAACACCAGTATTCACCACCGTCGTGGTATCAAACTAGTCGCCTGTTGGTAAATCTCCCTCCGATCCACAAGGGAGGCGACTGGTGACTGACTGCCTGTGGTGACGACCTGGGGCAAGCTTTGGCTAGATTGACCTCGAGACTGTAGGAACCACTTTGGTTGAACCAGCAAATACCCAAAATGGGAATTGTGCCAGGGCTAGCATAACCAGTAATGATGGGCCATCCAAGTACCCAGCTCTAAATTTGTCGCATGGTGGCAAATCTCCACCTGATCCACAAAGGCAACGACTGCCTGTGCTGGTGAGGATCTGTGGCGGACTTTCGTCGGGCTGACCTTGGGACCCCAAGGAAACTTACTTGGATACTTGGACGGTCCGTCTTCACGAGCTGTGCGGACTCCAGCACATATGCCATTCGTTCCTTTCTCTCGCAATTGTAGTCCGTGGTGGTGGTCTTGTTCGAGCATGGTAACGCTTGCGAGTCTGATACCGTGATCTGTAAAACAACTGCAGCTGCGGGTACAGCTGATTAACTTTGTTTACGAACACGTCCGCCTAACGTGTAGGTGGTCGTCCAAGATGACGTCGTCTGTTCTTCTCATTATGTGACCGGCCCATCTATGTTTCGCTGTCGATGTCTCCAAGGAAACACGATGGCTAAAACAACAAATTTCCGAAAAATGGAGAATACGCTGGACCTCGCACAACCAGTGTTGACGGGCCGTCCAAGTATAGAAGTATCCAGGAGGAAGTCACCGTTGCTTTTGTAATTTCAGGATTTGTATAATGGGTCAATATGCTCTTATGCTTTATGGAGATGACTGCATTTTGTATTTATAGAAAGAGCACAATGTTTAAAAGAGTATAGAGTACAAGTGTAGTCTGTGTTAATGTACTATCTAAGATATAATCGTTGAATATCCTTTGTTATGTTTCGCACTACGTTGTCCAAGTTTTTATTTTAAGGAATGGAATCGCCTACAAGAAGCCGGTGTTACAGATGAAGTGCTTAAGAGTGCCGTAGCTTCATTTATTATTCAGGTTCTCTTGAAATCTTCTTCATTCACCTTTACCACTTAAGAAGTATTGACCACACGCATGTGTTCCCTTTTGCTTTTTCATTTCTGACAACATCTTTTTAAAAATTATTTGCGTATGTGTAATCCCATGAAAAGTTGATATCGTTAATATACATATGATTTTAACATTATCAGTTCAGGTTATAGCAGGTCATGGTGCTCCAGCTCCACGATTATGTAACAAGGACCCGTTGACTATGAAATCTGCTGTATTTTTGTCGGACATGTTACCGAACGCTCGATATATTTTCATGATAAGAGATGGAAGAGCAACTGTTCATAGTATTATCTCACGAAAGGTTCGTTTGCATAAAAATTTGGGTCAGGTAACAGTTCTTTTTCCATTAGGGCGCGTGTGGCGCAATGGTCGGAGGCGCCCTGCAACATACACATGGAATCGATCCCTGCGCCCTTGACTCACCAAATCTCCCATCTCACCGGGGTCGGCAAATTAGTACCAAACTTGTCTAGGAGGACAGCAGCACTGGCTCGACACATCGGTAGGCCACCGTGAGTCGTTGTAAAGGCCAGATTATGCATTCAATCACCTCCAAACGATGCTCAATGAAGTCCAGTGCATGGCCCATGCCTCAGGGATTGGTCAACGCCGAGAGCTATATCCTTTATCCCCCACCCCATATCCGTCGAAATATTTCCGTTTCGAGAGCTCCCATCACTATTAGGAAACGAATTGCCTCATTTCTTGGCAATGTGTGGTAATGAAGTAGAGTGCAGTTCAGGTGACCATCACTGGGTTTGACCTTAGTGATTACCGTCAGTGCATGACAAAATGGAACTCGATTATGGAAGTTATGGATGAGCAATGCACGACAGTTGGTGATAAGTGTTTGAAGGTAGTGAAGCCCTAGTGCGCTTTAATAAATTAAACGATTCGCTGTGGAATTCAGGTGTACTATGAGCAGCTTGTTTTGCATCCTGAACCTCAAATGCGACGAATACTGGATTTTTTAAAGCTTCCGTGGAATGAAAGTGTACTACATCATGAGGAATACATAGGAAAAGATGTCAAGCTCTCAAAAGTTGAAAGAAGCTCAGATCAGGTTAGAGCGTTTGATTACAGAATATACCACTCAGTGGTACGTTGTAAACGAAACAGGCTCCGCATCCTTTTCTAGTTACTAATGCGCGTATGTCCGCTGTTTTTGTTTAACTATTCTAGTCTAACATTTCCAAACCAACTTTCCTTTAATCTCGGTATGACTAATCAATACGTATCCTTTCTTTGGTAAGCTTACGCGAGGTTGTAAAGTTATATATCAATCTGTACATATTTCGGTCCAAGTTTTTAGGTTGTTAAACCGGTAAATATAGATGCTTTGAGTAAATGGGCGAGTGCATTTCCGAAGGACGTCTTGGAGGAAGTGGACCAGTTAGCACCGATGCTGAGAAAGCTTGGTTATGATACAAGCAGAAATCCACCAAATTACGGTAACATGGATGGAACTTTAGAATTTCAAAGTTTTCATTTGCCAATTTTCATCTAATACCCCATTCTTTGTAGGAAAACCAGATGAGTTGGTTTCAAAGAAAACCGAAGACCTGCACAGGAATCGTGAAGAGTGGTATAAGAAAGCCGTGGAAGTCGTAAATGATCCGGAACGAGTCGAAAAACCACTTCCTTATCCTAATTGAACATCTTGTTGAACATGGGTAAATTTATTTTGTTGATAGGGTGAACTATGCATATATTATATCCCAAATTCTCCCGATCTCGTGGCTTTGCCGGTTGGTCAGTATCGTGATTTCTTGCTGTTAACGAGTTGAACACGTTGCTCTCTATATATAACGCTGTCATTGAATATAACCAACGAAATATTTTGGCGTGTGAGATGTCTGTGTTATTCGCTAAAATCCCTTTTCTGATTTGTAGAGTAATCTATGCACCCAGTACTGTGATATATGTGATTTCCCAGATACATATATTTAGCCTTATCATGAATGAACTGGCAGGGTGTTAACATATGTACAGTTGATGAATACATCACGCGTTTTTAATGACTTACTTCAGAGTTTATAAGGTTGTATATCACATTTCGTAGATCTTTCACTCTTACTGAATCAGATGACTAACCAACCTATCATACCGATGTGGTGCCACTCAAAATGGTAGATGAACAAGCTTTTGTGGGACCACCTGTTGTTTTCGAACTTGCGGATGAATTGTTCTGCAAATCATGGTTTTGTTTATTGTTGAAGTGCGATCTTACCTCTACCAGTTTTGAGAATGATTTTATAAGCCTTCTATTAATATATTTGTTAAGTATCCCTTAGTATCATTATATTTACTGCCTACTCTTTTTTAGTGGCAGGCTATTATGTGAAATATAACCACAATGATGCTGAGATAGCATAACACAGTTGAGAGACAGGCAAAACGAAGGACTTGCATGGTGTGGTGGTGAACTCGTTAACCCCGGAAAGGGTAATAGCGTGTTCGATCCCCACCGCAGACACTATCGGTTCGGAGTTTTGTAAATACCTCGGCATCATTATGTTATGTTCCCCAGTATTTCCTCAATATGTTGGAAAGCCGGTGCATCAGGTGTAGGTATGGCTGACAAATTGTTAGAAAGGAATAATATTATAGGTCGAACTGGTAAGCAAAACCTTAGGTACCACGAATGGATATATTATAGTACATATAGGATAGTGAACCACCTTCGATTATATTAGCTGACTTCTCAACCAACAACCAAGTCAACATAACGAAACTAAGATGGGATCACAGACGTTGAAATATGAAATATCTACTTATTCTTCTCCACTTAAGGAATCGTCCTAGTAGAAGCACTAAGAACATCCCGTTCCCACTTTCGAAACGTAACCCAACTATTGTAAATCGTACGGATTAGTTCAAGCGTCTAGACTGTTCTAAGTGATACAGAATTAAAATTACAGAAAAGAATAGAGATACAGTCGTACATATAGTCATAGCTTTTCAACTAAAACGAAAACAGAATGTTATTTGTCTTAACAGTAGTAATTCTTTCACAGTATACATGTGTTTACTTCAAATTACTTCTCTCGAATAACCGCTAACACACGACTAAAGGTGTAGACTATTGAACCTGCTAATATAAAACTTCATCACTAGTATTTTACAGAAAGACATGGCGTCTCGTCCTGAACAAGCGTAAGCTCTTATTTGGAACAAGTTACAGTATGTTTCATAAGAGTGTACACGAATTACATCATTAGCGATTTTTCCTATGCTCAGAACAGGACCATTAGTGCACGAATGATATATGAAGTTATCAAAATTGTCAATGGAACAGTTAAAACGATCCAGGGGAAGAGAACAACAATGCACAATCAGTCGCTGTCGGATACTGCTGTTTCTCTGGAAAAGCAATGGTCATGTACAAACATGAGTAGTATGGAAAATAATTGGCACCGTCGAAAACACCGCCCAATTATTTGCTGTGGAGCTCAACAGACAGAACACAACGGAAGAAAGCAAGTGAAAACAAAAAATTTAAAACAATAACACGTACGGAAGGGGTAGTTAGATCACGAAATTTCTATCTCTCCATCACGCACGTCCTTCAAACTAAGAATTTCAAGCCGTCCATGACCTTTGCTTTCGTTTCGAACCAATTCATCTGTAGTGCGGAAACTTCCGGGTTCAATAAGGCCCACCTTAAATTGCCAAATTCAACAAAAGCAAAAGGTAAAATGAGATGGAAGCAAATGGTATAAAGACTGACATTTTAACAATGGATGAAACCGTTACGCTGATTCATAAGTAATAAAGGATTTCGTAATCATGAATTTAAGAAATGATTTTCGTAACCATAAAGAATAAAGCGTTCAACGTTGATAAATCCCTGAGGGGATAGGCCATGCATTCGAGTTCACAAGGCATCGTTAGAAGTGACTGAATGCATATCTAACTTATACAGACTTGTGGTTGCCTTCCAGTGTATCAAGTCTGTGCTAAGTATTAACTATTATCTTCTCAGACAAATTTGATGCCAATTTCTCGACCCAAAGCGATGGAACGCTTCGTGGGCTCGGGATCGAACTAGAAACGTATGTGTTGCAGAGGACCTCTAATTACTGCACTATAGGTTAGCCATTCTAAAGTTTTCTGTGCAAGTGCTTGCAATGATTTTTGTAATACCTAAGTTGTAATTCTTTTAGTTCTGTCAAAGCAATTCTCATTATAGGAAATATTCATAATTTTGCTTCCTGACTTTAAATTTATTTGAATATACATCTCGGAAAAAATTTGAAGTGACATCCGGGTGTGGAACTGTTTCTAAAGCACGACGTGAAGTAGACAGCTCGAAAAGTTTCATGAAATCTAAGTATTTGTGAGGAAGGAGGCTGTGGGCGTGCATTAGCAGTTGAAGACCATATGAAGGCGATAACAGATGCTGACCCTTTAGAAGAAAATTGGGAGGTTGCAAAAGAAGCTAATTCACACGCAAAGAGAGAAAGGTAAAGAGGTCATTAGTGAGTCCGCTCTGTACTTTCTTCTTCACAAAAAGATAACGGAAAAGTGTAATGTATGTAATAAACTACGACGACCACCCGAGGATGTTTTACGATGCTCTTAAACGCTTCCTAGGAAAGTACTATGACGAATACGACAAAATGTATAAAAATCGCAGCCAATTTATGTACATTGTATTTATACTATATATATATATATATATATATATATATATATAGTATACACGCATGTGTCCTTCCAACGGTTTGCCGCCTCATCGTGGCTGTGAGGTGTTCTTGGGTTAGGGGTTGCGCTGTAAGGCGGGGTAATTTGTCCTTCTGGCAAGGTCTCAACATAAGAGTCTGGCGTGTCCATCAGGAAACCCAGCTAAGCGTGAACCAATACTAGAGTTCACCACCGTACTAGTATCAAATTAGTCGCACAGTGGAAAATTCCTTCTGTTTCACAATGCCCGCGACTGGCTGTGGTGGTGACGACCTGGGGCAGACTTTGGCAGGCTGTTATCGGAACTCCAGGAAAACTCATTGCCTGAACCAGCAGAACTCCGAAAAACGGAAAATATGCTGGAGCTCGCACAACCAATGACGACGTGCCGCTCAAGTGTCCAAGTAAGTAAGTACATGCATGTGTACGTATATATTGACTGAATGATTGTAGTGGTCACCAGAAAATGTCAAATCCTCTTACATGACAACTCTCGGCAATATGCTTTATAAATAGTGATGCACCAGCTGAAAGAAATAGGCTATGAAGCTTCACCTCATACACCACGGTCACCGGATTTCTTGCTAATCGACTACCGTACTTCTCAAAGCATTTTGACCACTAGGTGGGAAGATCATCAATAACAATACCGCCGCTGAAAATCTGCTCGAGAAACTGTTTACTTACAGAACCTCAATATTATCGAAATGGTGTTATTATTCTTTATTCACGAATAAACTGACGTTTCGGCGGATTTCGCCTTCCTCAGAGCCTGGAAAGGTCAAGTTGATAGCAATCCATTCGGCCAAACACCTCCATAACCAAACAAAAAAACCCTAAACCAAGATTTCAATCACATTGAACACAGCTTTGCACACTCACCGCTTTCTATGAGGTTTCCACTATGCCGCGTAAAGACCAACCGCACAAAAATGACATGGAAGCATAATGTGCCCCTTCCATCAGAATAACAGTATTATATACTGCCCTATATCACGCGTGATAATGAGGCATTCTTCCCTGCGGTTCATTTTCGGATTTCTGGAATTAATCCAGAATGCCTCGAGAGTTTTTCGCGCCTGCGTTCTTGATTCGCGTGCGAGGATCGTGACACATACTTCGAAGTCGTCCCCGTTATGTCTCTGGGTCCTATGCGTGCCTAACGGGGTATTTGGTCTATGTTTGCCGGCTAGGTGTTCTTTTATGCGGACACAGAGGGGTCTGCCCGTTTCGCCAATGTATTCGTCTCCGCACGTCTTACAGGAGATCAGATAAACTATACCTGAGCTCACGCAATCACGGTCTATACCACTGGGGCAAAATTATGCAATTTTGAGTTGCACATATACGTTCATATAGGTGGTTACGAACTAGCTGGCGTCTAAGAGTGTCCGATGGCATTTCTTTCACTCTTACGGAATTCTCTAGACCGACTCTTATTAAGCAACGTTTTATAGTTGTATAGCTTCTCTTCTACAAGTTCTTCGGATCTACGAGATGCTAGAATTCTCTGAAGAAACGCAAATTTTCAACACTTTTCTTGCGAATTTATCTACCTCCACCTATGCATTTATTTCAATACGTTGACACCAATAATAATCCACTCCTTCAACTTCTGGATATATAGCCGATCCCATAAAACTATCCAAAAATAATCTTAACCCTTTTATTTACTGACTTTTTCTTTTTAATGGCAGGGTATGTTGCGAAATATAACTCGTATATAAAGCTGAGATATTTGCAAAACTCCGGGCCGTAGGTAATATGTGGTGTGGAACGAACGAGCACTATTGTCCTTTCTGGGGAGTAGCGCACTTCACCACCACACCATCCGGGTCCTTCGTTTTGCCTGTCTCTCAGCTAGTTCTATCGATCTTTTGCCGTCAGCAATCATCCGTCAACGGGATTGATCTGGGGAGCCCAAATCGGCATTGAACCCAATTAAGCTGAGGCTTAGATCAGTAGAACTATCTGAGGGACAGGACCCGGATGGTGTGGTGGTGAAGTGCGCTACTCCCCGGGAAGGACAATAGCACGCGTTCGTTCCCCACCGTATACACCTACGGCCCGGAGTTTTACAAATACCTCAGCATTATATACGAGTTATATTTCGCAACATACCCTGCCATTAAAAAGAAAAAGGCAGTAAATAAAAGGGTTAAGACTGGTCTTGGTTTAGAGTTTCTTTGTTTGGTTATGGAGGTGTCTGGCCAAATAGATTGCTATCAACTTGACCTTTCCAGGCTCTGAGGAAGGCAAAATCCGCCGAAACGTCAGCTTATTCGTGAATAAAGAATAGAAGTAACACCTCGCGTTTGCTCAACAAAAATACGAAGAATTACTTGATCAATGCCGAGATTAATAGAAAATTGGTCGTGGGAGTTATCAAAATGGATTTCCACTATGTACATTTCAATACCTAAGTTGATTACTAAGGTTATGTTCGAGTATATCGGGTATACATTATTTCAAACCTGCCGTCCAAAAACTGCTAATATCATCCTAATAATGTACTTTACATTAACTCTCTATCACTTCTATATTCAATGGAGCATTCTCAGATGTTGTAATATAAGCGGCGAATCTGTGCCACACAACGTTAGCGGAGATTTTGAAAGATCCACCGAAAAATTTTAATTACCCAATTGGATTCAACAGACAACTTACCATCTCAAGTCCTCCTTCGGCCCAATCTTCCATTTCTAACTCGGAAAAGAGAGCTTTCAGTCGACCGTGTGTGATTTTGGCTTCATGTGAAGGCATAGATATACGAATTCTCATCTTTGCGCGTTCAATACGAATCGTTTCCTTCAGTTTTGGAATAACTTCCAATGCCTAATATGTACGGATCAAAATAGGAGTTCAAAAATTAGTAAAACAGATGCACAATTAAAGGAAATACCATATGAAGTCACCTGCTGCTTCGCATTTCTGTTTGGCTTAAGAGAGAAGTGAAGTTCGTGAAGAGCTTTCTCAATTACAGATGGTGGTATAGGACGTTTCGTTTCAGGATTCACAACCATTGAAGCAATCAGCTGAGAAACCTAGATAAGAGGAATAGTTCGTCCAAATAGCACCTTCAAATTTTAACAGATTAACATGCTCTGCAATATGTTCACCAGCAGGTTCGTACTCGAAAATAATTGTGCACCTTGACTTAAACAACCTCACGTCGCCTCAAAGTGTACGTTATTTCTCTTACATGACCACTCTTCACATCTACTATGCGGATCCCGGTGGTACACGTATTTGATTCATTTACTCGCATTCATCACTCATGAAGGTCTTCGAGATTTTCACATGTGGATTCGGTCGCTGTTTGAGGATTTTCGTTTTTTCTATGAATGCCGGTGAATGCTGGGAGAATTGGTTCTTCATCGAGCTCTAAGATAGCGGTCGGAAAGCGTTCCACATATGTTGGAAAGATGAAGAGGAACCAGACAACTGTGGTACTAAGTTCCAGACCTGACTGGCACTAGAGATATGTTGATCCAGGGACGAAATCCAACCAGCACCGTGCTTGTAATCAAGGGCACCGCTACCACTCCACTACCCACACGCAAGACCGTTTTTACACGACCTGCCATTCACATCTACTGTGCGGATCCCAGAATTTCTCGCATTCGATTTGCTTCCTCGCATCCATCATCCAAGAAGGTCTTCAAACTTTTCAAGTGTGGCTTCGGTTGTTGCTTCAGGATTTTTCTTTTATCATGGATGTGGTTGATTGCTGATAGAGTCCATTCTTCCTAGACTCCTGAGATAGTTGGGCTAGAGTGCTCCCATCTGGATTTCAGAGAGTGAATTTTCACCACACAGGTTTGTTACCAATTTCCCAACCCCGGAGGGGTAACAGACTTGGTGAGCCTGGGTGGAATCAAATCAGCACCGTGCTCGTGATGATCGGCATCGCTACACGCCAATAATTAAACCAAAAATTAATATTATTTACAAAGCGAGCAAGACCAGCAATGGGTCGAGGCCCAGTGTAATCACGCATTATCCTCTCTAGTTCGACCCCGTCCCAGACCACCCGTGCCTCGATTGAAACATGTGATGGGTCTGCACAATATGTGATAACGAGTCACATAAATAATTAAAATAAAAGAAACCATAGGTCTTTGCCAACAAAACATAAATTTTCTTCTTGAACCAAGATGGAATTCCAGTTTCTTGAATTCCACAAAACTTCTCCAGATCATGTGTCGCGTCTCGAACAGCGAAATAACTAAACAAGTGGGTTCTGTCCAGCAGAACGAAATGACGTGGCTCATCGTTGGCCTTCGCGGTTAACATATTTGAATTAAAAAATTAAAAACTTTGTTATGTCGTCAACATGAAGAAGAACTGAGACTTAAAAAAGCTCTATATTGCATTATCTCATTACCTGGTAATCCACAATTAGAAAATGTAAAAGGCCTATATGAGGTGAAAAGACTAACAGAGGGAGACACATCTATCTTAGAAGTCAAGCCGTTAAATAGACCATTACATTATAACACTCAGGATCTGACGTGAGACTTCCACTTACACGGTCCGGAAATAACGATCACTTTCAACCTTCAACCAAAATATCTCAGCTTAAGTTGAATTACGACAACTGCAATTATAAGTGCAAGAATTTACAAATCTTCACCTACATAATAAAAGTTCTTTCATTTCATCAAAATGAAATTCTGACTTTCCAGAGCCCACTAAACGAATTTTCCACATATTTCTTTGTCAAAGCTCGCATTTCAAAAACCAATGCAATTGAACAAGCAGTATTTTGTCAACCAAAAAAAAAAGATGCCCTCGTCCTCACACGTTGCTAATGCTTAACCGCCGCTATTTCGTTTGAAATTTCAAAAGCTTAAACTTCGTCTTTAGTTCAGTTTCAAACTTCAGCCCTAAACAACTTTAAAAACCAACTGACATTTTACAGGACCACGTTTTCTCCTGATAAAGAGGAGGAGGTCTTCCAACGGTTTACCGCCTCACCGTGGCTAGGAGATATGCCTGGGTGTAGAGTCTCGACGTATGGAGGGGCTATTCGTCCACTCTCCCAAGCTGAAAAGGAGTCCGGCGTTTCCACCGGGAAGCCCTGTTAAGAGTAAACTAGTACCACGATCCACCACCCTCCTAGTATCAAACTAATCGCATGTCCACAAGGGCGGCGACTGCCTGTGACGACGTGGGGCAGACTTCGGCCAGGCTGATCTCAGGACTCTAAGGAAACACAAGAGCTAAACCAGCAAAATCCCGAAAAATGGAGATTATGCGGGAGCCTGCACAACCGATGAGGACGGGTCGTCCAAGTAAGTAAAGTATATGTTCTCTTAGAGAGGTAGAGCAAAGTCTCTTTTGCAAGGCGGCCACGTCTTTAACTTCTTAATCATTATAGTTATTGAGGAATTATCAGCAGTTTGAGAAAAATCAGATTTGGACCCTAAATGTTAAGATACCTTCCGACGCTTTACCGTCTCATCGTGGCTGGGAGGTGTTCTAGGGCGCTGGACTGCGATGTACAGCGAGGGATTCGTCCCCCGGCAGGGTCTCTTAAGCTGAGAAGGAGTCTGGCGTTTCCATCAGGAAGCCTAGCTAAGAGTAAATCAATACCAGGATCCACCACTGTTCTGGTATCAGAGTCGCATAGTGGCAAATCTCCCTCTGATCCACAAGGGTTGCGAGTGCCTGTCGAGGTGACGACTGGGGCAGACTTTGCCCAAGCTGTCATCGGGATTCTAGGGAATCACAATGGCTTAACCAGTAAATCTCTGAAAAATGGTGATTATGCTAGGGTCCACACAACTAGTGAGGATGGGCCGTTCAAGTACCAAGTAAGTAAGTAAGTAAGTAATACTAAGATATTGGAAGGGTACCTCCTTCAACGATTGATCTGTTGCCGCCTGGCGCTCCTTCTCGGATACTTGCAAGTCACCTTTTTCCAGAATCTGAATGTTTCCTCGATTACTGCAAAATGTATAAGTTCCCAAAATTTCCCACGTAGAATGGAGCACAATCTAGCAAAAACAAACGCGCCAATTTACAGATTTCCAGTTGATCGTCAGTGCCGAATGCTGCAGTCAACTCATCTTTCTTTGCCACTTGTCCTTTCGACACGTTTGAAAATACGGTGTGAGTTTGAAGAACTTCGTCAATGTCTTTTTCGCTGAAATTAATGTGTCAACAAGAAGCATTTTTAAAGTTTCGTTCCTCATTTGATACTTTTCAATTCCTATATATCAGTCGGGGTGGATATCACAGTGCTAGTGTTGTCGGTCATGATGAGCATGGTGCTGGTTCGACCCCGCTCGGGGCTAACCACGCTTCTCATCCCTCATTGGTGGAGAAATTGGTACATGATTTTTCCGGGAAAAACCTCTCTCTGCAATCCAAATGGAAACGCTCTAGTCCGATTATCTCAGGACTCCAGGGAAAATCGACTCGACCAGCACTCTACGAAGTTCAAGATGAAATGAAATTCCTCAAGCAGCAACCGAAGCTAGACGTAAAAGTTGGAAGATTTTCGTGGAAAATGGATGCGATGGAACGAATCGAATGATAGACGTGCTGAGATCCGCAAAGTAGATGTGAAAACTGGTCATATAAAAATAAAATATATGAATGTATATATCACTCTACATTTTTAGACACGCCTAGTCACTTGTTTGTTCCGAAATATCAAATCTAGTTCGACAGTGAACACTAAATTACCGGAATTCTGCCACATTTTTGACACAATTTTCACAATATACTGAGCTGGGACGACTGCAATACGAGTTCGCTCACAAATTCGACTTGTCGGGACAATCACACCTTTCATTCCTCAGGGTTCGGCAAATTCGGACTATACTAGTGTGTAATCATTCGAAAGACCCACTTTCAGTAAACCATGGTATTAAAACGTAATTTATTTAAACCTTACAAACTCCCTGTTGAGCTCACGCGTTGTTAGTTACATGTTTTTTTAATACGGGGAATTACCTTTCAAGCTTCAGTCTTGTCTTCGCCATTTTCAAGGATGTGTCCTCTTTCAAAGAGTGAGACTACTCGTATTTTGTTCAACATTCTTTTCTTTTTTCTCTTTCACTGGAAAATCCAGGGTGCAATAGTATGTGACTCCTTAACTTGTGTATGAAAAACTCCGTTTAATCTACAAAAGCAGACGACTGTTTGTGAAGAAGATTTATGGAAGCCTTGACAAAGCCGTATTAGGATGCGAGGTAATTAGATCACCGTTCAACAACACTCACAAAGAAGGCAAAATCCAGAACTAGCAACCAAACCTAAACCTAGATTCAAAGATTCTCATGTATGATGGATGCAAGAAAACGAACCTACTGAAGAGCTTGAACCAGCATAATATGAAGAGTCGGGTTATATGAATAAAAAAGTAAAAAACAAATTGCAAGGGCAACAGCAGGACATTCTTCACTTAACGAATATGTTGCTGACTTGGCAAGAATGCTTCGACTGGAGCCCTAAGAAAAACGTCATTGGGCGTTCTGTATTCAAGCATAGAAAATCGGTAGCCTTTCTGGATTATAATTTTGTCACTCTACATTTATAGCTACGAAAATCCGTGAAAAATGTTCACTTTTACCTCGGTTTTTGGATGTACGTGACGAACTCCTTTTCAGCTCAGATAATTATGCAGTGGGAAGGCAGCTACATTGTACGTCGCAATAAGAAAATCACTAACACCCTTGAGCAACAAAAAAGATGATTTTACGGTTGCGGAAGCCCAAAGTTTTACCGGAATAGTCTGCAGTATGTTGATAAAAATGTACGGATTCTAATGGCTTTATCTTAAGTGAAGAATCCCACCATAAAAAACAATAAAAGACAAAGTTCTCCGCGTTGATCAATTCCTCAGGAATGCGCCAACTATTCGACTTCATCAAGCACCGTTAGAAGTGACTGAATGCATCTTTGGCCTGTATGATGACGGTGGCCTTCCATTATATCGCGCTAATGCTGCTACCCTCCCAGACAAGTCTGGTAGCAATTTGTCACCCTAGAGCAATGGAGGGCTTGGTCAGCATTGGGGCACACGATCGATACCATGTGTATTGCGACGTGCCGCTAACTACTGCGCTACACACGACCTTTAGGAAGAGATCTACTTATTCATGAATGTCGTACAATGCTGATTGTGTAGTTTCTCCTTGAAATTTTGCAGATATCCAGGCAAAGGCATTTCCACACGGATTGGAGGAAAGCGTTGGAGCCGTGGTCGAACCAGCACCTTGCTTCCTGATGGTCTGATGAACTGCTTAACTAACTACTCCACCCTCCTCTAGAACTAACGTATTCCATAAATTTGTGGTTTAAACTGAGTGCGAACCAATGCGACTGGAATCTAGCAAATATTATCTATCTATACTATACCTATAAATATCTATACAAACAACTGAAACATGAATCTCTGTCACGTAAAGAAAACCGACCTTTTATTTCTCCAGTTGACAACCTTGTTTTTATAGCAAGCAATCTCGAAACGTTTTCCCATTTTTTTCAAACGGACTACTGCGACATTAGTAAGCAGCTTTTGATTTGTTGGCGTCTTGATATTCTTCGACATCTGTAGAACAATTAAATCATCACTACTCCTCATAATTTATGATAGCTCCTTAGAAAAACAAGTACTAGGGGCTGTACCTACGAAAAATAGAACCTGAACAACGTATGTTTCACAGAGTACCGGGTTAACCGTAACAATTTCACGGATTGAAGCCAGTACAGCGAGAGTTTCACAGAAAAATAGCACGAATATTAAGAACACTAGTAAACCACACTTTACAAGACACATTGTACATCCTCATTCTTTGGTAACTGGTACGAAACATCCATGTTCACCTCGCATACGATGTTTTGCTATCCAGAAATGAGCTCGTTTTTGATTGGTAGTACGTGAACGCAGGGCCATCCAACCCACAACCCACCACTGGTGGGTAAACTTTCGCACATTTTTTTTTACAGCCGCAAAGTTCTGAACGACTGTATTACTACCTGGATATGTTCCTTTATGTGCTCGTTCCTCCCAACGGTTTACTGCCTCAACGTCGTTGGAAGGTGTTCCTGAGTGTCAGGTTGCGATGTACAGCGGGGAATCCATCCCTCTAGCAGGGTCTCCTAACCTGAGAAGGAGTCCGACGTTTCCATCAGGAAGCCCATCTAAGAGTACCAATATCAGGACCCAGCACCGTCCTGGTATCAAAGTCATATGGTGGCAAATCTCCTCCTGATCCACAAAGGCGGCGACCGCCTGTGGTGGTGACGACCTGGGGCAGACTTTGGTCTGCCTGATCTCAGGACTCCAGGGAACCACGATAGCTAACCAGCAAAACTTCAAAAAAGTTGGAAATCATGCTGGGGCTCACACAACCAGTGAAGATTGGCCATCCAAGTGTCCAAGTAAGTAAATAAGCTTGTTATGAAACGAATCCTCTTATTCAATATAGAACGTAATCAACCAATGAATAGTCAACATTTGAATAAATTCATCTACGGATCTCTACCGAAGTACAGCCAGAATACTCCACGATATTGAAATCTTCATTCACAACATTTCTGATAAACAGTAAGGACAACAAAACTTATATGGCTCTTGCTCCTAAAGCTTTCTGACATCCTCACTCCAAAAAAAAATTTAAGTGCACATAGTGGTCTGGATTAAAAACGAGTAAGTCACATAAACACAATTTGAAATACACGATTCTTAATAGCTTTGTACTACCCATATTTTCGCAATCAAATAGGCGACTTCTCGACTATAGCATAAATACAACGAGGTCCACATCAATGGATTAGATATGACTGCCTAACGAGATAAAAAGAAAAAGAAAAAGAGAACGAAATAAGAATAGCATGCACTCTACAATAGAAGACGACCTATAAACAATGAAGATTATGATACAAGTCGCTGATGGCCACACCGAAACTACCTGAGGTTGTAGGAATAAAGGAATGAATCTCTAGCCACTGAAGAAACCGAGTCCAAGTGACTCATTCATTATTCATACCACTCCGAGTACCGCTACCACTTGAGAAGTTTTCGTAAATAACAAAGTACTAGAGACAATTCCTTATGAGAAACACTTTACGTTGTCTCACTAGCCAATTCAGCTTGGAACGTTGGACCTGGTTGCATAAACAACAATGACACCTAATGTAGCAAGCCCACCTGAAACCATGTTCTCATGTAATAGTCGGACGACGACCAATTTCATACATAAAAGTGGTTCACGAGGTTCACGAGGTCATTCACACAACCACCATCGTCCGGACAAAAATCTTACACTTTGTTCTCTGTAAACCCTTCAGCAAAATTGCCGTTAAAAAATAGTTACATCGAAATATAGCGCGTTCTTCCGCACCGCATATATCTCTGGTTCGGAGTTTTGCAAATGTATCAGCATCATTGTAGTTATATCGAAATACTACGGAACGTCACTTTGCACGCAAACAAACAATTTCAATATGGCTTCCCTACATGCTGTCTAAGTCGAATAGCTTCTATAATAGCGAAATCTTTTGTAGTAACAGAAACGACTTCGGCAAACACGAGGAGCTTAAGTTCTAACACTAAGAAAGAATTGCAGAACCAATCTGATTAAGTGCAAAAACGCGTTAACGATTTCATTGACAGCATTCTTTCATTAACCACAAACATTCCCGGATTTCAAAACGAACGCCACACTCCTTGTTTTTACGAAAAGCACCATTCCTGAGACTATGTAACTATTTCTTGAGAAAACGACGGTTTGAGCTTTTGGTCCAAATTTAACCGTAAGAGTAACCCCGCTCATAGATAGTGAGACATGAGAACGTTGGATTAAGAAATCATACGTCAATCTGGCATCATAAGCTGAACTTTCGGAAGAGTCTGCAATTCTAGCACATATTCCGTTAACCGGGACCCATCCATTGGGCATTTTACGAGACGCCAGTGTAGGCCAAGTTTGTGATACAAACAGACATTCTCATGGTCCAATGTCTTCTCAACGGCGGTCACTGTCTAAAAGCTTAACATAACCGTTAGTCAAGACATGAACTACGCTACAGCAAACTCTACTATTTTTATAGAAAACTAGCTGAGAGACAAGCGAAACCAAGGGCCCTCATGGTGTGGTGGTGAACGCGTTGAATCCCGGAAAAGGTAATAGCGCGTTCGTTCACCAGTTCAAGGACCTGCGGCCCGGAGTTTTGCAAATACCTCAGAATCATCATAACTAAAATTTTCTTAAAATATTTTTGAAGGGTCACCTAAAAGTGGTCTTTCTGAGAGAGACCCCAAGACGGTTATTTCCATACGGCTTTATTCGCTATCCGTATTACCAGTCATATTTATCCACTTTCTTAGCCGGACATCCCAATGAACAACAGGTCATGACAAACTTACCCTCCTATTAAGGCAAACAACAGGAAACAGTGAGCATCCAAACGAACAGCAACAAAACAGCAAGCCGCACAACAACCATCGACTGAAGTACAAAATTTCCTGCACCAAGAAGGGTCTAAACTTCAAATCTCTCACCTCGAAATCTGCACGTGCCGTTTAAGAACATTATTGATGCGTCCGAGGGTATCAGAAAGCTCTTCAGGAGCAACGCGTCCTATCAACTCACTAGGAAAGTCCGTATCAAACCGAGAATTTAAGCCAAACCTAAATATTTAACTCGTCACACATCCAGAAAACCTCACCACCTCTACCAACATTTTCTTACGTCATTACTAACTCAAAGAACAAGTTGACTTAGTATCCACACTCGCTTGTCATGCATAATCATCGATGTTGACAGAATACTTCTATCACCAAAAGCGTTAAGTCTTCCGGGCAAAAGGTTTTTATCATTCTCAAAGAGGAAGGATAGTACATGAGAAAGCACCGTTTTCAAATAATGTCATTATAGAAACAAAGGCTAGTACTAATTTAGTCCATTTTAGATAACTTTAAACCACAAAAACTTCTACGACACCCGACCACGACGATCATAACTTATACGCTACAAGGACCACGAAGAAATCTCCTAGCAAAGTCACTGTGAAGTACTTTGGAGATTCAAGTTCGTGTACAGAACTCGTGTGGGCACGAAATATTCATTAGACCAAATTTCTGAGATACCCTGTTTCATCAAAGAATGAAAGCCAAGCTTTCTTGTGTCTAAAGAGCCGCTGGTATCGGAACGCTCTGTTTTAAACTTCAGAGTATTTCGTTTTAACCACAATTACGCCGAGATATTTGCAAAACTACGGACAGCAGGTGTGTGCGGTGGTGGCCAAAAACGCTACTACCTTTTTTGGGGCTAATGCGTTCACACGTTCACTAGGGCGCGTGTGGCGGAGTGGTTGGAGGCGCCACTGCGACAGACACTGGAATCGATCTCCGCGCCCATGGCCCACCAAGCATTCCAACCCTCCGGGGTCGGCTAATTGGTAGCAGACTTGTCTGGAAGGATAGCAGCACTAGCTCGATACATTGGTAGGTCACCACGAGTCATTGTAAAGGCCAAATATGCATTCAATCACTTACAACGATACTTAAGTCGAATGCATGGCGCATCTCTCAGGGGTTGATAAACGTCGACAGCTTTTAGTTTTATAATGCGTTCACTACCATACCATTCACGTCCTTCGTTTCACCTTTCTCTCAGCTAGTTCTATAAATATCTACCAGTACCACTACTAATCACCCGTCACCGGGATTGATCAGGGTAGCCCAAATCGGTATTGAACTCAGTTAAGCTGTGGGTGTAGATAGAAAACTAGCTGAGAGAAAGGCGAAAGACGTGAATGGTGTGCTGGTGAATGCGTTAGCACCAGGAAAAGGTAACAGCGTGTTCAAACCACACTTCAGACACCTGCCATCCCTAGTTTTGCAAATATCTCAGTATCACTGCATAACATAACATAACATAACACCATGCCGTGAAAATTGTAGTGGGCAGTAAATAAAAAATTCAACATTGTGATTTCGTTTCACTTCGAAACTAACTGTGCACCGATTGTTTATTTCAAAGGTGTACACCATCAGCACTCGAATTCAATTAGTGTCCACTTAAAAAATCATGTAGTTCACTTTCAGTACTGCTGTTTGCTCAAGCACTGCCCTGGCCACAAGTACTGCAGCGAAAGCTCAAACGACAGAAGATTCGAATGAAAACTAAAACTCATTTCAAATAAGGACCTCGCTTTCTACTATGTTCAATTTATTACTTGTTACTAGTTATTCTAACCAAGAAATTGTTTTTCACAGAATAAAGGAAGAAAAGGGTTGCGCGCATCACAGTGGTTGGAGATGTCCGCAGTACACACGTGGTCGTTGGTTCGATCCTGTGCACTGGTTCATCAAATCCGTCTGGGTTCGGCAAATTGGCACCAGGCTTGTCTCGGAGGATAGCAGCACTGACTCGATACATCTGTAGGTTACCGTGAGTTATTGTGTAGGCTAAATATGCGTTTAGTCACCTCTAACGATGCTTAATGAAGGCGAATGTGCGGTGCATTCCTCAGGGATTGATCAACGTCTGAAGCTTTATCGATTCTAAACGGAAAAGGGCAATGAATGTACATTGTGATGTGTCCGACATCACGTAAGGTTACTGGAGGCTTCTTATAGATCCTGCCTTATATAGGTTATACATAATATAGGATACCTTATAGATCAGTGAACAACCGCAAGCAGTTATATAGTCCAAGTATGAATTCAATTACCTCTAATGATGCTTAACGAAGCTGAACGCATGATGCACCACCCAGAAATCGCCTAATGCCGAAGGCTTTATTCTACGTAAAGGGAAGAAAACGATGAACGTACATCGTGATGTGTCCGACCCCACGTATGGTTATCGGCGGTTTCGACGGTGGTACCGGTATGTCGTCGTCACTGCTCGAAATCACGTCGATCTCATCAGAAACACGTGAACGTCGCGACATACCGAGCTGTAACGAGAACACGGATCTCCCTTAGATCAATTAGAGAGGGCGGTTCATTCAGAGGAACGTCTAGAAGAAAACAGCACTAACAAAACAAGTTTTAGTAAGGGAAGACACCCACTGAGGGCACTATACTTCGCCTTAACGAAAGATTGGCCTAATATTCAGTGGTTTATAATCTGAACACTAGGGAATATAATAATAAACGATGAAAAACTGAATAGAAGTACAGCCGGCTGTCACTCATGGAACGACCCATCAGCGCTGCCCAAACCTCTCTTCATAGGCTCATAGAAACATCGTGGATAAGGTCGAGTCCATTATCAGTTGAAGGTAAAGAGATCCAGAAACATTGTCATACGAAACCCAAGGACTTACCAGAAGCTATGAAGCGAGACGATCCCCCAATTGGCCACTGGAGGCACCGTCGACGCACAGCGATATCGACCGAACAGCGAATGGACGTTGGCATCCTGCCGACGCTCTTCAGCTGAGTATTCGACGCTCTTTACAGCCATCGAGTCGCAGTGAAATCGTTGGCTTGAAGATTTTTGTTTGGTTTTCGAGGACTCTTTGGCTTTGAAGGTTTTATTTTCACTTTCCACTTTTAGTATGTAGCTTTTAAAATCAATATACTTTTTAGAATGTTACTTACTTGCTTATTTGATACTTGAACGACCCGTCCTCACTGGTAGTGCGGACCCAGCATAATCTCCATTTTTCGAAGATTTACTGATCAAGCCACTGTACTTCCATGGAATCTCAAGGTCAGCCTGGCCAAAGTCTGCTCCAGGTTTTCACCACCACAGGCAGCCGCGGCCCTCGTGGATCAGAAGGAGATTTGCCACCATGTGACTTTGATACCTGAACGGTGGTGCATTCTGGTATTGGTTTACCTAGCTAGGCTTCCTGATGGAAACGCCGGACTCCTTCTCAGTTTGGGAGCCGGGGGACGAATCCCTTCGCTGTGCATCGCAGCCCGACACCCAGGAACACCTCCCAACCACGATGAGGCGGTAAACTGGAAAGTTTCTAGAATGTTCACTTTAGTAAAACAATTTCGTAACTGACCGTTGTTAAACCTCGGTAGTGAAATAATTAACATCTCTTTAAACTATTGAGATTTTACTAGGTTGGTATAATTGTTTTATTCGGCTAACGTTTCGTCGGTTTCGTCGTCATAAGAGCCGATGATCTCAGTTCCACTGTTGTTCTTGTTCTCGAAGTGGCGTCTTCGTAGCTGTTTTAGTCAACAACAACCGCCGTGTATAGAAGAGTACTGCAGGGTGAGCGTTCCGCATTTGTGCTGTGCTCCACTGAAGAATATTCGTCTCGGGACGACTACGAAAATTTTGAGTTCAATTTAGTGCTGTTGTGGCTTTCACGTAGCTTATTGTGTTTAAACCAATACCAGGATCCACCACCGTCCTCGTACCAAACTAGTTGCATGGTGGCAAAACCTCTTCTGATCCACAAGAGCGGCGGGCGACCACTTGTAGTTGTGACGACCTAAGGCAGAATTTGGCCAGGTTGACCTTGGGACTTCTGCGAGCCACAATGGGTAAGCCAGCAAAACTCCGAAAAGTGAAGATTATGCTGGGTCTCGCTCAACCAGTGAGGACGGGCCGTCTAAGTGTTCAAGTGCATTGTGTTCAGACCAGTAAACCACGTTTTCTATCAGTCGATTGTCACAACTTGTGTTGTTATACGTCATTAATCTAACTATTAACCAAAATGAAACAACATAGGTCACGTGAAATTAGCTAATTTCAATTGAACGTCGTTTTCTCTTTCATTTTTTGGTTTCTGTGCTTTATAAATGGAGACGAACGATGACGTTGCGAATGCTACTTGAACTCCTGAATGGTTCTTGAGTTTCATTTTGTTCGTGTTCTTCAGAGTTTGGTCGCAGATACTATCAGAGTGATCTCTATATTTGATGGTACGAACTCCGTTGCCTCAGTTCTGAACCTCATATGGATTTGAATTTTCGTGTGAGCGATTTTTTATTGTTCTCGACCAACGTATTCAAGAAATTTTCAAGAGTCGTTACAGTTTTCTAACCTAATCGGTTCGGTTTACCGAAATGGTGACCTGATTTTCTCACCGGATGGGAACTCGGTGATTAGTCCTGTTGGGAACAAACTTTCGGTTTTCGATCTGAAGAAGTAAGTTTCTTCCTGAACTTGCTATCGATTGGTTATCTTTGACAGTGCTTCAGAATTTCCTGGAATCCATGAAGTTGTTTAATGTCTAGAGCGTTTTTTTTTTGTCCTAGTAATTCTGGGTTTAAAGCGATTCGTTACCTATTTTAGCAATGTGTCGAAAACGTTGTCCTTTGACTGTTTACACAACATTATGTCTGTGGCAATAAATAACACAGGGTCGCATATGATCGTTTCTAATGAAGGTTTGTAGCGTTTTGTTTACTGCTTATTCAGAAATTTTGGACCTTTTCCTTGCTATCGTTTGTGAATGAAGTCTTTGTGCTGTTCTATCTTGACGCATGATGTGATCATATTTTTCAAGATACCGTTTGCTCATCTTGTTGAAACCATCATCATCTAGAGGCGCGCGTGGGGCAATGGTCGGAGGTACGCTGCAATGCGTCATTTTCTTGTTCAGCAATCGCGAGGTTGTAAACAGTAAAACAGTAGCTGATGTTTCGGCAGTATCGCCTTCTTCAGAGTCGGGAAGGGTATACTTATATTCAATATACTAGACCAAACACTTCAATAACACGTGCAGAAAGACGAAAAACTATGGTAATTACATGATCAACAGCTTCTCGAAAAACTCACCGCTTGTATGACCGTCTATGTGAAACAACAAATCGCGTAATTTGCTCTTACGGCAGGGATGGTGATTGCATGAGTTCAGGTACGTTATACCTAATCTCTTGTAATAATTGCGGAGATGAATATATTGGCGAAACGGGCAGGGCTTTGTGTATCCGTATAAAACAACACCTAGATGGCGAACGAAAACTAACACAAAGTACCCCACTAGGCACGCATAGGATACAAAAGCACAGCGGAGACGATTTTGGAGTAAAAGTCAATATCCTTGCACAGGAGACTAAAACACCAGCGCGAAAACTTGAGGCTTTTTGGATAAATGCCAAAAACCCTACAATGAATAGCAGGAATGAATATGTTCGCATCGTTTTCTGATGTGGGATGGTGCAGTTATCAACCATATGCGACTATAATCAGCTGTTCTAAACTTCCTCATTGGAAGTGACGTGAAAAGCGGTGAGTTTTTCCAGAAGCTGTTGATCATGTAATTAACATAGAGTTTTTCGTCTTTTTGTGTTATTGGAGCGTTTGGCCTGGTAGATTGCATATCAGTATACCCTTCCAGGCCCTGAAGAAGGCGACACTGCCGAAACATCAGCTACTGTTGTATTGTATTGTTTTTCTATGGAAATAAATGTATGCATTCTCGCGATTGCTGAACAGGAAAATGACCCATTCATATTCCATTGCCGAGGTTACTAGAAAGTCGATCCTGGGAACTGTACCCTGCAATGCTCATAAGATCGATTCTCACGCCCATGGCCCATCAAGGGTTCCATCCCTCCGGGGTCGGCTAATTGGTATTAGACTTGTCTGGGAGGATAGCAGCACTAGTTTTATACATCAGAAGGCCACCGCGAGTTATTCTAAAGGCCAGATAAGCATTTAATCACCAACGATGCTCAATGAAGTCGATAGCATGACGCATCCCTTAGGGATTAATCAACGCCGAGAGCTTCATTCTTTTTTTAAATTGAAATCAGCCACTGTTACTGCATGGAAATTCGTTCGTTTTGAACTTGATGTAAACTGCCATCGGATTTTTTAACCTTTCAAATCAAATAAGTTTACAGGTGGTCATGTGCTTTATATAAACACGAGTACTGAGACAGTAATATTCAAATTCCGTGCCAACAGGATGGTACGCGCAGTTCAGTTCTCACCAGATGGAAAGTGAGGATTTGTCAGTTACCACTGTTCTGTCCTACTTGCATTTGTACTCTAATTTAATGGCATTGTAGGATCTCCTTAACCCTCATCATCTTTCAGCTTCATTGCAATATGTCGTGACATGGATTTGCAAATTCAGGAAATTGGAAAACAATCGCCTTCAATGTACTATCCGTTCTACCTTTCGAAAACGTACCATTTGTCATCAGAAACCTTAAATTGTGTGGACTGGTCCAATGATGGTTGGTAAGTTCTTAGGCTTAGTATAGAAAACGTCGGTTATTGCAAGGTTTTAACTTTCATGGTTTCTTCTTTTTGTATTCGAAGGGAATATTTTCTTGCGAAATGACTCCTTATCACTTTAGTCTACTTGTCGCCGGAGGAGAGGATAATATTGTTCGCGTGGTAGGCTCTCGTGAGTATCGTAATCTCTTCATTCATTCGTTGGCTGCTCATCGAGGATCAATAGTCATGTGCCAGTTCATAAATTGTAGTTATGATGTAAGTGTTTTCTCTTTAAGAGTATTTGTCGCACACAATATCATAGTCAGCAGATAAATGTAGTTCTATCACTGTGAACGATATTTAGAAACTTTAGCTAGTTTCCGTCTGTAAACGTGGCATTGCTAATGTATGGACTGCATCTATTCAGCCTGGAGATTTAGTGGAAGGTAAGCGCTACATAGTTGTGGGCTTATGTAGTTTTATTCTACGTGGTCTTTACACTCCTTTAAGTCTAAGAAGTCGTGTTGGATTAGGTCTCGATTTTCACAGAAGTCACTATATATTTTTGAGGTTATGGAAAGTATTTACTCTGTCTGAATTTAAAGAAATGTTTAGTATGGCACATATAAAATGGTTAAATGAAAGGAGGTATGAACAAAACAATTGGGTTCAACGCAGATTTGTGCTCCTCAGGTCATTTCCATTAATGGTTGATTGTTTATAGCATGGTTACAGTAAAAAACAGGCTGATAGAAAGCCAAAGAAAAGACCTGGGTTGGTGTAGTGGGTAGCACGTGCGCACCCGTAAAGGGTAACTATCGGTTCGAGGCCCACCTGAAGTTCCGAGTTTTATTGATATCTCAGCATGTTTATGGTTGTATTTCACGCGATATGAGTCTACTCTGATGGCCTAGAAATACTGATGGCCTGGAAATACTGACTGGATACATCCGAAGACCACTGAAGTACCTTGTATAGCCCATACATGCATTCAATCACCAATGCTTATTGCAGCTGAATGCATGGCACTAGATTATATATATATGTATATGTACATATACATATATATATATACATGTATTTGTAGGAAAGTGGACGAAGGAGGAAGACGAAGTAGGTGGTGATGAAATGGTTACGAGGCTGTACTATGAGAAGACTAAACGGTCAGTTTAATTTTCCTTTTTAATACATTGGAAAAGGTTAGAGTGTGAGTCGTCTTTGTTTGGGTCAGGAGCAGAAACTAAATATGCTATCTAGATAACCACCACAGAGAGGTCTTTACGGTTGTTATAGGCTGATTGCTATGTTCGAGCGTCAGTGGCTAAGCTTCGCCATTAACAAAACCTGTTACAATTATTTTTGAATTCTGATAGTAGACTTTGATGTGAATATCACCTCAATGGCTTTATATTGCACGACGAACTACCATTACAGATACTCTCTTTTGGAGTCGTCTGGTAGCGGCAAATCTGGTATAGATGTGACATCTTGCCGTATACACGTAAAGTCGAATATTTTGTTAACGGCTTTTTCAAATGGCGTGTTCGTACTTCATGAGGTGCCATCATTTGCACTGATACATAATTTAAGGCAAATTTTAATCCGCTCAACTTACCTTTCTCTTTAGCTAATAATATCGAGCTAACCATTGTTCTCTAGAGTGTCGGAACTGCAGATAAGCAGTGTAGCGATGAACAGTACAGGAGACTGGCTCGCACTGGGTTGTGGAAAGGGGTCGGCTGCTCAGTTAGTGGTTGGTGTTGGGATATTCTTCTTTACAGAATTTTTTTGATACCTTTTTTAAAAGGATTTCAGGTATGGGAATGGCAATCAGAAACTTATGTGCTGAAGCAGCAATCTCATTCACAAAGGATTTTAACGATGCAGTACTCACCAGATGGTTCATTACTAGCTACGGGTGCAGAAGATGGGAAGGTAGTGTAAAATCATATGGGTCTACGAATGTGTGTCATTATACTTAAGTGGTTGAGCATAGGTTAAAATCTGGAGCGGACGTACAGCTTTCTGTACAGTGACGTTCGACGAGCATACATCTGCAGTAACGGGTGTTTGTTGGACGCAAAGTGGAAAAGCGATTCTTAGCGCATCACTTGATGGCACAGTGCGTGCACATGATCTCAAGAGGTGTGTTGTTTTAGCGCAGTTGACAAGTTTTTCTGTTTTATTAGAGAGGTACTAAGAAAGCTATAGAATTCAAATGGGATAGCTTAAATAATGCATGGTAAATTAATATTCGTTATAAGGTATTTTTGCTCCGCCGAACTAATCATCCATTGAGTACATAAATCTGTGTGCATATCCTTTTATTTCAGGTATCGCAATTTTCGTACCATGGCTTGCCCAGAACCAACACAACTTGGAAGCTTGGCGGTTGATCAGTCTGGTGATATTGTTGTAGCAGCAGCTAAAGAAGTCTTTAGTGTACGATTTTTTTTCTGTGAAAACTATATTAGGATTTAATGTTCGGTGATTTTTACTGATTGATTTGCAGATTTTCTTGTGGAGTATGGAGAACGGATCGTTATTAGATATTTTTAGTGGTCATCGGTCAAATATTGCTAGTATTAGTATGCATGGTAACATCCTTGCTAGTGTTTCTTGGGATCGAACACTGAAGTAAGCTTTGTTCTTGAATAATGTTTATTCAAACAATCACTTGTGCTCTAAACATGCTTTCAAGATTATCGCATATAGCGCCAACCTTTCAAGATTGTCCATGTTCTTTTTTAGTTTTAGTTAATCGGTTGAGCTTAGTTAACTTTCCCACCTATACACCTTTAAGTTAGACAGTAATAAGAATGTATATTTATTAGTTGGCTTGACAAATATAAATATGTAGCATATATCTTACTTGGATGCTTAGTATATGTTATATGTGTATGTATATGTTTATATGTATGCAGGGTGAATACATAGTGGTAGTGATATCCGTCATCACGAGCATGGTGCTAGTTCGATTCCGCGCTGGGTCAACCAAGCCTCTGGTGCCTCCGGAGTCGGGAAATTGGTACCAGATTTGTCTGGGAAAAAGAGTACGCTACGCTTCAGCCCGGCTATCTCAAGACTGCAGGGAAAATTGCTCGACCAGCATTTTACGACATTCAAGATGAAATAAAGATCCTCAAAAAGCAACCAAAGTCACACATAGAAGCTTGGAAGACCTTTGTGGACAATAGATGCGAAGAAACGAATCGAATGTGAGAAGTGTTGAGATCTGCACAGTAGATGTGAGGGCCGATCATATAAAATAAAAAAGAATTTGGATACTTGGACGGCCTTTTCTCACTAGTTATGCGGGCCACAGCATATTCTTCATTTTTCGGAGTTTTGCTGGTTTAGCCATTGTTTTTCTTTGGAGTCCTGAGGTCAACCTGGCCGAAGTCTGCCCCAGGTCGTCACCACCACAGGCAGTCGCCGGCCTTGTGGATCAGAGGGAGGTTTGCCACCATGTCATTACTTTGATACCGTGGTGGATCCTGGCATTGGTTTATTCCAAGCTAGGCTTCCTGATAGGAACGCCGGACTCCTCAGCCTAGGAGATCTTGCCGGGTGGATGAATCTCCCCGCTGTACAGCGTAGCCCAACGCTCAGGAACACCCAGCCACGATGAGACGGTAAACCGTTGGGAGGACATTTGATATATATCACTATAAATATTTTACCATTACCTTTCGAAATATTTTCGATATTACCCTTCGTTATGAAATTTGGTTTCGAAGTTACTCTTTATTATAGGATGTGGAATATTGTGGACTCGTCTTGTGAAACTACCGTACTCCCACAAGAAGGCTTATCCGTAGCATTTTCTCCATGTGGACAACTAGTAGCTGTTCTCACAGTGGATTCGAATATAACACTATATCACGGGAAAGATGTGGGTCTCAGTTGATAAAATTTCGTGAGAATCTATAAAACAACCAGCGGCTATGTCTCGTTTTCCCATAACTACTCGTACTTTTTTCATAGTACTATCGATTTGTAGATCTAACAGGATCGTAAAGCAAGCTCTGCGCTGTTGGTGTAACGGTATAGGTGTTCTTTAAATGTTGATTTTATGTTTAAATTGATCCAGAATAAAATCAAACAGTTTAATGTTTTTGGCGCGAGCGCAGCATCCGCAGTCTTGGGGATTCGAGAACCCCATTGATGGACGAGAAGTGCTACTTTCATGGCTTAAATTTAATACTTTTTTTTCGAATTTCAGATTTATGGTCAGATTTGCTTTCACTTTTTTTTGCAGCCCTTTACTATTGAGTTCGTCACTGGAAGCCGGAGAAAAGTATTCTAGTGTATTTCATGTAAACACTGGATATTTGCATAGCATGTCTTCACTGATAGTGTAGACCTCAACACGATTTCCATTCGTTTTTTCTCTATCTGGCATCGTTTATGGTTGTGGTAGTCCAAGAGGACATTTGCATTCTTTTCGAGGCCATTCCACTGTTCTTATCGTCCATTCATCATCTCTAGCTTATGCGATTGTTCCGTTTGTGCTGCGCTGTCGATGTATACTTTCTTAGATCCCGAAGATGAGATAGATTTCGGAGATCAGAGCTTCGTATTCCGGCTAGATATTGAGTGTGGTGGTTAAATTTCAGAATACATCATCCGAGCTCTCTGTGAGTAGTGAGTGTACTCTTGACGTGGTTGAAGTGTCACTCCAGTTCTTTTCTGCATAACAGAGCGCTGGGAGGACTCTTGAATCGAGAAGTGAGCACTGATTTCCTGATCAGTTAGTTGGTTGTGGCTTCTATGAGTGGCCCCAATGGTATCATTCTGCCTATTCTCCAATTTAATTCATCCTTCATGTTGCTTTTCATTTTAAGTGAACTCTGAAGGTACACATACGAGATGGTCTTTGTAATCAGAACCATCCAATTTGATTTGTTCCTCTTCACACCATGGTTCTTCATAAACTACGTCTTCGTGTTATTTATGCACGAGCTAATCCTATTTCCCGTTTCGCTGACTTTGAGTAACGTCTCTCTGGTACTTCTCGAAAAGATGAAGATGGCGACCGATCCCTACGACCCGCGAAACGAAGATCTTTCCATCAATACGTATGCCCTTCTGTTTCAAATCGAGTGATTTCATTGTCTACTGCACAGCAGCAGTAAATAGCGTTGGCGGTTTTGTGTCGTCTTGTCAAATCCCTTTTTCTTTGGGCATGGTAACGGTGCGACAAAAAGCAGTATCTTTGTAGTGCACTTCCGATAACAGTCAGATAGAGTTCTTGTATAGGACGGGTCCATTCCTTTGTCGACGGACGTTGATAGAATTCCATTCGTTCCGGCGCTGTTTTACGCTTTCTAGTAGTCGATAAAAGGTTAGGATAAAGACTGCACCATACTCCCCACGGATTTCCATGGCCCTGGACACAGTTTGCACGTAGTCCATGCAGGAGAATAGTTGTCAGAATACTGCTGGCTCAACTGGTTGTGCTTTATTCAAGTTTTTCGATATGCACAAAAAGATAAACTTCGTAAAGAGTTTGTAGAGTACACTCAACAAGCATACTAAGCGGTAGTTACGAAGATTCCTTCGGTCGCCCTTCCCGAGTTTGAGGATGGTGCGCGAGGTCCTCCATTGGCCTGCGGTTTTCTCCTCCTGAAGGGAAGATGTCATCAGGGTTGCGAGAGGTACGTGTAATTTGTGGCCACCATCTAAAGCTCTTCATGCTTGTTATGGCAACTCGAACTCCAGAGGATGGATAATTTCTCCCGAGCGGTTCTTCTCTAGCCATGGTTTCGGGATTACAATCGGAGATTATGGGACAGGGAGTATTGGGAGATGTGGTGATAGTCTCATCTTCGCTTATGAGGGACCACTGTGGAACACACATAGACCCTGATGGCATTTCTTCGCACTAAATCGTTTTTGAGCTATTTCCAATAAAGTTTCCTTTGTATACTGATGTAAATCCTGCTCCAATGACCGTCAGCATCTGGCACTTATTACCAGCGATGTTAAGTGTGCTGCAGTGACTTCAGCTTCATTCTTCTATTCTTAAGCAAGCGGTGTTAGTGGAGATACGGTGTGAACCTTTTGTTTGAGGAGCCGAGGCGAGTTCCCTACAAGTTTTGAGTCCGTTGGCAAGCATCTATTAGTGCTCAGCATGGTCTTTATTTCTTTGGCAGTCATCGAGGAGAGAGTTCCATTGAAAATATCCTTGCCATACACAATTTATATTGTTTCTCTTATACGGTGACAGGAGTTCATTTCCAGCTTATGGCTGTGTAGAATCCTTTCATGGAATAGACGTTAATCAGATTCAAGACAGAATCCAGCTACCAGTGAAGTGTCAAGGAGGTATCGTCTTCTGTTAGTGAGAATATGGTCGATCTCCGCATAAAAACCGTTAGGATACTCTCATTTACTTCTGTAATGCTGAGATATTTGCAAAACTCCGGACCGCAGTTGTCTGCTGTGGGGAACGAACGCGCTATTCCTTTCTGGGGAATAACGCGTTCACCACCACACCATACGGGTCCTTCGTTTCGCCTGTCTCTCAGCTAGTTCTATTTCACTCTCATTTCCACTGGCGATTTTTCCTACTAGGATGGAGGTGGTTCTTGGTATTGGTTTACTCAGCTAGGCTTGTGTGTGGAACCTTCAGATCAATTAGCTTGGGGGATCCTGATGGTAAAGATACCATCCGCTATAGACCACAGGCCTACAGTCAGGAACACTTTTCAACCGTGATAAGTCGGTAAACTTTTGCAAGAGCCACATTTTTAGGAGTGTTCCTTATTTGTATGGGGTGTGAAACAGTAGTTTTTTCGGAATCTCTTACTGTTTTTGTAGATAGGTTAATCTTGTAACGGTAAAAATATGCTTTTAGATGGGATTTATCGGTACTATCGATGCAAAATTGGATCTCGATCCTTCAAGAGGGCAAACTGATTTGATCACACGACAAAATGCGGCACAAAACAAGTATTTGTTCGAAAACCACAATTGTTTCTTTGAATTATAGTATTGTTTTCCTGGAGTGGTTAATTAGTTTCATTCAGATCGTTCACTTGCATGCAGTTCTCACCTGACAGTGCATTGCTGCTGTTAGGTGGTGATTCGAACAATTTTTGCTTATATTCACTCCGGGACCGAATTCTCGTCAAAAAATTCAAGATTACTGAGAACCGTAGCCTCGATGGAGTTGTGGTGAGCATTCCGTTCCTATGAGAAATTGTTTTTGAACTATTAAACGAAACTGAAATATCTTATTAACGCAGTCACGAGTTATGCTTACTATAGGATTCTGTGATCAACTTTAGCTTTTTTTGGTTGAAACTATTGCTTTCGTCAAAAATACTCTGGAGAAATTCCATGGGTCTCATCAAGTTCTTTTTATCCAAAAATATAGTTATCATCCTGTCAATGTGTTTCGGATCGCACTGCAAAGTCTTAGAACTCCGTCGTTCCCTCCTTACATTTTTGGTTTTTTTTTGTGCGGTGATGTTAGGCTTTCAACTTGTAGTACTACTTCCTTCAACTGTATATTTGAGTGTTATTGCTGAGCTATTTTTGATGTGCTTAACGCATAAACTTCGGACTCGTTGCAGCTGGATGTAAATCGCCGTAATTTCACTGAGTTCGGCAACATGGCACTTTGCGACACTAGCGACTCAGAGACGGAACCTGATGGAAGGCGAGCTATTCGACTGCCAGGATCGAAACATTTCGATCTAGGAGAGCGGAGTGCTCGACCACAAGTTGCAGTTTACGCGGTAGCGTTTTGTCCAACTGGTGGGTGTGACTATGGATATATAGTATTTCCCATATTTTTGATTTAGAAAATTAACCTGCTAATCATGAGGTGTTTAACTTCGTCTTGTGATCGTGAAATATAGAATACCCCCAAGCTAAAATCTTTACCTGTTCTCCCATCCGGTTTTTGTTGGCAAATGGCGTCCGCAGTTTCCTAGCAATTGCTGCCGAAATACTCTTTGATGGAAATAATCTCTTATGACAGTTCCTGGTTAGTGGTTTCTTTCGCTCCGGAATGAAAATATTATGTTTTTCTTCAATAAGCAGACACAAGGTTGTTATCATAGAATTTATTAGGATGCAATAGCTGACGTTTCGGCGGTTTCGCCTTCAGAATCTGGAAAGGTCAAATTGAAATGCGATCTACTCAGCCAAACACTTTCATAACCCTAGCAGATAAAATTTAACAAATAAATTTTTATTTGTGTAAGAAACAGCTTCATTTAAATACCTACCGTTTACTTGTTGTAAGTATTTAACTTAGTTGATGGATAGCAGCCGCACAGAGTAATACATGGGCGATAACTGTGTTTGTGTCAGGTCATTGGATTAGCTTGAGGTATGGCGCCAGGTCACGCGTGATGACAAGACGGTCCTCCTTGTGGTTCATTTTTGAATTTTTGGAATTGATCTAAAACGGTTCAAGAGTTTTACTCGCTGATGTTTTCGATTCGTCCCAGCACCCTCTACAAGAGATCAGACAGACTGTACCCGAACTCATGCAATCACCGTCTCTATCGTTAAGGAAAATTGTGCAGTTTTTCGTTATGCTTAGACGGTCATATAGGCGGTTGCGAACTAGCTGGCGTCTTAGAGTGTCCGATGGTATTTCTATAACTCTTACGAGATTCTCTAAACGGGCCCTTATTAAGCAACGTTTTATAGCCGGACTTATTTCGTTGGAAATAAAGGACAAGAGGAACGGGGCTTTGCTTTCACTAGAATTGCACTTCTTCAATTGTGCGTACGTGGTGTCCTGTTTGCATCGAAGAGAGGCGCGTAGTACTCGCATTTCGATGTCCAGTACTTGTTGGCTGTCCCTTGGTAGGCCGCAAACATCGTGTAGTCGTTTTCGTTTGATGAAGTTCGGCACGACTCGGTGTTTCAGGCAGCGGTGGAGAAGGAATATCGTTTGTCTAGCTGAGACGAAAACTGATCAACAAATGGGTCAAAATGGCAAGCGCAGCAGGTTTAAAACCAGCAGACATTTCGCATCTTAAGTTCGAAGTGCCAACATGTCCCGTCTTATACTTATCAAGACCATAAATTAGTATCTGCTGATGATCTGGCGTCTACCGACCCCTCCACCTTTAAAGTTAGACCCATCATCATTTGTGTAGACGGGTCTACGGATAGAATTGCTTGGTTTATAAATCTAATCCTCAACCAGTTGCTTAAGCACATACCAACCCATCTAACGAACACCCAGATGTTCCTAGACCGTCTGCGCAACGCAAGTCCCAAAAGCGCGTACGTTATGTAAGCCATCCGCGAGCGTCTTGAACAACAGGAAGGAGCAATTAACATGTATGGCTTTTCGATTCAGCAACTTATCGTCCTCCTAAAGGTCTGTTTAAAGTGCTCGATCTTCAGATGGTCCAAGAAATACCACGCGCAAATTAGAGGGCTGCCAATGGGACAGCGACTGGTACCATCCCTTGCTGTTGCCTTTATGGCTAAAGTGGAAGCACCAGTAATCGATCTTAGGCCATTACTCTATTGTAGGTATATAGATGATTGTTTTGTCATCTGTTCCACACAAGAGGAGATGGACAAATGCTTTGAGTTATTGAACGAACAGTCAGAGTACAAAAAATTCACCTGTGAAAAACCGAAAGAAAACTGGCTTCCGTTTCTAAACGTTCAAATTAACCTATCCGAAAGCAGCTACGTTACAAAATGGCATCGAAAGCCAAGCAGTAAGAACATAGTGGTTCATTACCTCTCCTCTCGTTCCTCACACACTAAAAGGGCACCTATAAGAAATATGTTTCGAACCGCTACCAGCGTGTGCACAGGTAGTGATCAGAGGGAAGAATCCTCGAAACTAGCGCGCCAAATAGCGATTTCAAATGGTTACGAAACTGTTGCTTTTCGGCATAGGTATAGAGATAAACCCACGTCCCAGAACGATAATTCTAGCGAAAACAAGGCTCCGTTTCCTTTGACCTTTATTTCAAATGAAATAAGTGCAACTATAAAACGTTGCTTAATAAGGGCCGGTCTAGAGAATTCCGTAAGAGTGATAGAAGTACTATCGGGCACTATAAAACCACAGCTAGTTCGCAACCGCCTATATGACCGATCGTATAACGCCTATGTATAACGAAAAACTGCATAATTTGCCCTAACGGTAGAGACGGTGATTGCGTGAGTGCGGATACAGTCTATCTGATCCCTTGTAAAGCGTGAGGGGGGGGGGGGGGGGGGGGGGGGGGGGGGCGAGTACGTTGGCGAAACGTGTAGACCTCTATGCGTCCGACATAGAAAGGCACCTAGTCGGCAAATCTAAATTAAACACAAACGGTCCAGTAGACGTGCATAGAATGAAGGAACACAACAGAGATTTTGAAGTAGGAGTCAGCTGTATTTCACGTGATATCCTGCCGTTAAAAATTAGAGTAGGCAGCAAATCTTAACCAGCTTCGTTGCCGATTCAGGCTCCTTAGATCAGTTCCGTTGACGGGTGATTGCGGATGGTGCAAATCAATAGAACTAGCTGAAAGACAGACGAAACGAAGGACCCACATGGTGTGGTGGTGAGCATGTTACTCCCGGGAAAGGGCAATAGCGCGTTCGTTCCTCACCGCAGACACCTGCGGTCCGGCGTTTTGCAAATATCTCAGAATTATCTTAGGAGTCGCTATCCTCTCGCACAAATCGAAAACATCAGCGCGTAAAATTCTTGAAGCGTTTTGGATCAATTCCAAAAATTCAAAAATGAACAGCAAGGAGGAGTGTCTTGCCATCGCCCGGCGCCATGCCTCGGGTTGATCGAATGAGCTGACACAGATATAGTTATCGCCCATGTATTACTCTGTGCGGCTGCTATCCATCAACTAACTTATATACTTACAACAAATAAACGGTTGGTGTTTAAATGAAACTGTTTCTTATGCGAATACAAATTTATTTGTTGAGTTTTATCTGCTAGAGTTATGAAAGTGTTCGGCTGTGTGGTTCGCATCTCAATTTGACCTTTCCAGACTCTGAAGAAGACGAAACCGCCGAAACGTCAGCTATTGTATCCTAGTAAATTTTATTATAGTAAACTCGTGTCTTATTGAGGAAAAACATCGAATTATCAATCACTGCTGAGGTTAACAGGATGTCGGGATTGTGAAAATATTATGGTTCATTGTAGACGGTTGATCATACTAAATCAACTTTTCTGCCTTGTTCTCCATTCATTTTGCATATTTAGGACGGAGATTTGCCGTATGCAGTACAGAAGGTGTTGGTGTATACTCATTGGATATGGATGGGATCTTTGATCCATTCCAACTGGACATTGAAACAACACCAGCGATGATTAGAAGGTTCTATCCTTTTATATTACAGCCGTTCATGCTTGATTTGTATATTTATTAATTTACGAGCTATTTCCTTATGTGATTATTCAACGGCTCTTATGGCGAGTTTACGATTGAACGATTCATCATTGATAAAGAAGACGATGGAAAGCACAGAGGTTCATCAGAGTAAGTTTAAAAAGATAATTCGTCAGTTTACTTCGTAGTCTCTCTATAGTTTGATCTTTTTAAAAAGGAATATTAGTGGCGATATTTCAGTCGAGTTAGTTGTACAAGCGCTACCACTGCCGTATGTTGAGAAATTGCTAAAGTGGATCGCTGACGGTCAGGTGGTTGCAAGTTCAATACATGTGCATTTTTATATGGTGAGGATGTTTTTTTTCCTGTACGTTTCGTGTTCTAAATGCGATAACGAATTGGGGACGATTATGTGCAGATTGTTTAGCATACTAGCTGATAAAAACTGAAACGTCTCCAGCCGCTTTTTTTTTTTTAAAATACGACCTATCTTTTACATTCACTATGCGATCGTCGCTGCATTTCCCTCATTTGATTCGTTTCCTTGCAACCATCATACGTGAATGTCTTCCAGGTTTTTACGCGTGGCTTCAGTTGCTGATTGAGAATTTCCCTTTTATCGTGAATATTGTTGAATGCTGGTCGAGTCAATTTTCGCTGAAGTGCTTAGACAGACGGGCCAGAGCGTCCTCCGTTCGAGTGCAGAGAGCGATTTTCTTCCAGACAAGTCCGGTACCGATTTTCCGACTCCGGAAGGTTGAGGAGTTTGGAGAGCCCAAAACGGTGTCGAACTAGCTCCGTGCTCATAATGACCAGTATCATTACCACTGTGCTATCCGTCTTTCCAGCCTTGTTTTATTAGTAGAAACGGAAATCATTAGAATGTGTAGGTTTTGATGAGCAAAACACAGTGTTTCTTACTTACATTATATAGCATTGGAATTACTGAAATACATAAGTCGTTTCTTTTCCACTTTTTTTGACTTGGGTGTCATCTCATTTAGTCATGCAGAGAATCTGTGATTTCATCCAGCAGGTAACAGTGGTGTTCACCAGTGTGTTTGTTCTTCAATCTTCTTTTTAAGTTTCAATTCCAAACGAGTCGATAACTCCCCGATTTGACGCTACAGTGTCCATATTGAGTTCAGTGGGTTCGAGAGTTTTTTTAACCGCAGTAATCGTACTGACAACTAATCAAAAGCAGATCAAATAATAGGGTTGAGACGAGGAAAGCCATCCTCTACACTTAATAATTCACAAAAAACGCTATCTGGGACTAAATATATAGTTGGCGCCAACAAAATTACAAGTAATGTCAAGGAAGCGCTGCACATCAAGAAAGTAGTTGGTCATCGATGTGATTGCGCTGCATGTTTGGACAGTTTTGAATTCTTACTGTCATTATTTTTCACTTATATGTTGAGAATGGTGCTTAGACCACTTAGATTACCATTTCCTAAAGACTTTACAATTATTAAGTTACTGTTTCACAATGATCAGGGGATTTGGTTGGGCCAAGCGAGATCGAATTAAATGCCACTACATTGGAATGGCCTGACGCGTACACTACCACACTAGTGAATGAAAAGGTTGCGTGTGGTGCAGTGGTTGGAAGCGCCACTGCAACAGACATGGAATCGATCTCCGCGCCCATAGCCAACCAAGACCTGAATTCCTCCTAGGTCGGTAAACTGCCAGACTTGTCTAGGAGGATAGCATCACTGGGTCGATACATCGGTAGGCCAGCACGAGTCATTGTAAAGACCAGATATGCATTCATTCACCTCCAACAATGCTTAATGACGTCGAATGCATGGCGCATCCCTCAGGGATTGGTCAACGCCGAGGGCTTTATCAATTGTCCTTTACATTGATATGGGATTAATCTTTTTTTCTTTTTTTTTTTTTACCAAAGTTGTATTCCTTGTGTTACTTAGGAAGCCTTTCGTAGTTAAGTCGTCCACTTCATATGAGCAGGTAGTACTGAGATGTACGCTAATTCTTTGTAGTGGTCCGTCCTAAAAGGATATGAGGCACTTTCATTTGTTTTATTACTCCCGTTGTATTTAGATATTTAATTGAAATCTTATGTGGTCGTACGTCATCAGGTTTTTCATCTCCATCACTGTTTTGTAAACAACGTTCAGCCATATCTTCCTGGCGAAATGCGCTGTTGGTGTTATGATTTTTTGCTGATCTATGGCCAAATCTTATTTGCTCAAAAGTGCTTCCACTTTATTATCTAACAATTTGAAGTTCGTTCAAATCAGGAAAATGACTAGCAGTAGTAAAACAGTGGTAACTTCACAATTAAACCACACATAGCACATGCCATCTTCAAACAGAATAAGTTGAAAAATGGTTTGTCATTTCCATCAGGAGCCGCAGCCAGGAGTAAAACTATATCATGGCAAAGGGTAGTAAGTTATTCACAGCTGTTTGATCGTCAGTAATGGTAATAGAGGACCTCATGCGAAAAGTATGATGCTGGTAGGGTGCTTCGAGTAGTAGCACACCGAACACCTTTGGTACATGACAGAAGTAAAGGCAGGTTTTACTGATATCTCCTCGAATCAGCCGATGATCATAGTAGTTACAGGTGATTGCATTAAAGGAAACCTTTGGGATTTTGTTCGAAAACAAATCATTTTAGTTCGAACAGCAGAAGCGGAATACCCGCGATTAAACCTCTGAGCTGTTGACCATTTGTATTGGTGACAGTAAATGTTCGAAATTCTGTAGACATATGTTACACGCGGAAAATGGGGAATTTGATAATGATTGGACCTCAAAATGTTTCTGGAAATGTAAATAATCACAGTTTAGATTTGGTTGAGACATATTCTATACATTCACGGGATGCGCCTGAAAGGACAGACCGATGTGACAATACTAACAGGAATCCAGCAAATTGTGGCTCATCATAGTCAATTAATTTCGAAATTGTATGTTAATAAACATTTTGCCTTAAAGCTATACATCTAAGCTTTAGGATGATTTATTAAACTAATTTTCAGTACTTAAACACTTGCTTTTAGAGCCGATCAAAATAAATTTGGACTTCGATATATTTTGGCAGCTCGAAAACTTCAACGATGAAATGAATGGGGCAAGACGATAAGGTGATAGAGTGCTAGGTAAAGCTCAGTCAATTAATATTACTTGACAATAGGTCTGTATCGCTTTGTTTGATGTTCATGTAGTTGTATTGTGATCGTTAGCGACTTGATTTTGTTGACTTTCTCGCGTTGTTTTTTGTTTTTGTTTGTAAAATTCCTGAGGTTGTTAGATGAAATTGTGAAAGGAGTGAATGTTCAACTTTGTTGTAGTATTCAGTGGGAATGACAAGCTTCGCTTGTTCATTGTTTACCACTGAGTAAGTAAAGATTTGTTATTCAGGACGAATGGTCCAGTATTTGTTTATGCAATGTTTAGTTTATGAATGTTCTATATTTCTTTATAATGGTCAGAACCAACTTTTCTCTCTCAATATCAGTGTATTGAGTTTCCCTAGCTGCAAATATACGTTCGCAATCGTTTTAATGGCTGGGGAAGTGGAAGTGGTTTGATGGTATTGTAGCTGCTCAGCACATTATTGACATTTAGGAACACATCTATGAGCGAGGAACTCTTTATTGTTGGCTCGAAAATCTTGGAAATGAAGTCTTCAATTACAATCAACGTAGACCGAATTCATAGTGGACATCGAGGAACCGAAGATATTGGTTGAAGTTCATTCGTGGCAAACCCTTCGACAATTACTCGAGAAATTTAGCTGTTCGTTCGAATAGTTTTCCACCATCTGAATGAACTTAGGCTTAGGCTAAGCTGCGTGGAGAAATGCTGAACTTCGTAATGTTCATTGCACAGGATTTTGATGCCAAAATGAACGGATTCGTGATCTCAGGAATTCTTTATGAAAGGAATCCTGTGATTATGATTATGAGTGGATATTATAACACTATTGCCGTAAAACTGGTGAAATCATGGCTACAAGAAGGTGATGCACTGAAATTGTTGAAGCTTGTGAGTCGGCTGGAAAACAAGTACTGTTAGTCGACTAAAGAGTAGTCAAAGAGGAGTTTAGGACGGACGTCTCATCGAAGTGAGATTTTCAAGTCTCTATATAGATTGAATGTCTATGCTTGTAACGCATTGGTAGAATGTACGGATAGTAGTAGTACGTGAAGACGATGTTCAAGAAAGTTCTTATATACCAAGTGTTCCGTCCAAAGTTTCATGTGCTATCCACCACACCTAGCCCGCCTGATGTTCTGAGTTTTACCGATATGTCCGCATGTTTGTGGTTATCTGAATAGAGTTTCAAGTGCTTGGTACTGAAGGGTATATGCTGAATTATTACTGTGTTATGTTTGAGGTCTTGCTTGATATTTGTTAGTTATTCCTCGACGCACCGAAGACGTGGTAGGGCGCGTTGTGACTGTTGAACCAAGTCAGGAGCTAGGAGTATTTCAGATAGAGCTCATGCCGAAGGTAGTGAGACTGTCAAGTGGTGCAAAGTGGAAGAGTGGTGCAGTGGCTGGTAACTTCCAAAATGATGAATTTGGTTATCTTGGATTATTTGAAGAACTTCTACCTGAGCATCAACCTGTTGTAAAAGAAGGAAGTAAGAAGAACAAAAATTTCGAGGTGGGTACCATTAGTCTGTATGTGGCGTAGTATTCCGATGTACAAATTTTTAACTTGCAATTAATAGCTTTTTTTCAAGAGGAAGGATGGAACAGGTGATAGAAAGGACGCAGCTGGATCTCGACATTTACAAGGTGTTTCTACGATGAAGCTGAAGCGAAAGAAGAAAAAGGCGAGAATTGACATTGTGGCTGTCGAGAGCAAAGACGCTAGTGTCAAAGAAGACAAGAACAAGGTTAATAAATCGAAAAAGATCAGCAGCTTTGTGTCTCATAATGTCTCAGCCCGTCTTACGACGCTATTTGATTTTTGGAACACTAATTCTGGCTATTAATTGCCCTTAATAAGAGTGCGTGTAGCGCAGTAGCCGGAGGCGCCCTGCAATTCACACAGGGCCGATCACCGCTCCCAAGGCTCACCAAGCCTTCCATCCCTCCGGAGTCAACAACGATTGCTATCAGATTTGTCTGCAAGGATAGCAGCATTGGCTCGATACATCAGTAGGCTATCGCGAGTCATTGTAAAGGCCATACATGCATTGAATCACCTCCAACGATGTTAAGTGAAATCGAATGCATGGCGCATCCCTAAGTGTGTGGTTAACGCTGAGAGCCTTGTCCTTTTTATCCTCCATTGCGGCACGCGTAGTGGTGGTGGTTTCGATAACTCCGCACCAATGGGTTGGTCATACTGCCCATCTTTCCGGGTTGGTATGAGATTTAGTACATCATTAGGCTATCTCAAACTATTATGTACGCCAAATATGCGTTCAATCACTTTTATAATGCTAATTCAGTTGATTGCAGGACACATTTCAAAGGAATTGTTCAATCGCAAATACTTTGAGCTTTTTTCAAACTATATCTGTTACATCTAGACGTAAAGAAGGTGAGAAAAAACTGCGTTGGTGGCATTTGCCGTTGCCAGTATAGCGTATTACGAAAAGATATAAACTGTGCCCAGGAATCATGATGAATTTAAGAAAATGTCCACTTAGTGGGAATGTAAGTTGGTCTTTTATTCTTTGGAGTGTTGTGAAGTATGCCGAGCCATCACCACAAGCAGTGCCATACACTGTAAATTTTAGATGTTTGTCGTCTTCCGGTTTGGTTTCAACTAGAAGAATTGCGTTTCCTTCCGATGTGGACTCCTGAGTCGGCTTCCCAACTAAAATGTTTAACATTTTTAACGTAGGTAACATGTCTGGGGAACAAACACTTTGCCATTATAAACAGATCCCTTTTTTCTTTGGGGAAGAAATATAAAATACATAGTAAAGAAAGAATAGAACTCTCAACGTTGATCAACTCCTGAGGGATGTGCCATGCATTCAACTTCAATAAGCATCGTTGGAGGTGAATGAATGCATACATGACATTTATAGCGACTTGCAGTTGTCTATCGATGTATCAAACCAGTGCTGCTCTGTGCCCAGACAAGTGTAGTTCCAATTTGCTGACCCCGGAGGGTTAGAGGGCTTGATGGGCGTGGGGCGCGGGGATCCATCTCACGTGTATTGCAGGGCGCCTCCAACCATTGCTATACACGCACTCTTACTAATGCAGTGAAATACATAACCTTTAATAAATTAAGTTTGAGTTTCTGAGCAACTGATGAGTGAAAACGAGAAAATGTGCTAAAGGGCAGTTTGGTCTTCATAGAAGTGTGATGTGGGTTTCCTCCGAAAAAACTTTATTCTGTATTCGAGTTATACATTATTCGACGAAAATATCATTTTAATTTGAACTCAACTTCTGAATTTAGATTAGAAAAAAACGCAAAGGCGAGAAAATTGTTCAATTCGAAGAAACAAAAAAGCTGAAGCGTGCTCCTGAAGAAACTGTGGAACATTTTCCCATAGTGGCGAAAGCTTCATTCGCTTCACCATCAATGCAAGAAAGTGATGAGGTGGAAAAAAATGCAAATGATATTGAAAAGGATGAGGGCTTTGGTGAGTTTGTTGTCCAGCATTTTCACAATACGACATGATTCGAGTGCATATGAATAAACATGTGTTCAAATTGTTGAGCTTGCACGAGGTTGATAACAGGGTTTATTCGGCTAACGTTTCGACGTCTTCGTCTTCTTCATTGTTCCTTCAGAATATTGTTTGTACATCTTCTAGCTTGCGAAGATGATCAGAACGTCCTTTCTGACCTTCTACGTTGTGATGGCCTTGCTAATTGTTTGTTTCGTCGCGACGAAGCACATACCTTCAAGCTTTGATGAACCAGAGAGCGGATCTCGTGCATTTTTGTGCTGCAGAGTAAAAGCAATCGTCTAACAGTTTGGACCGACGAGCGTAGTAGTCTGCTGCTGCAATTTTTTTATGAACACTTTTTTAAAATAAAGTGTTCGAAATGAAAAAAAGTGGACTATCGACTCGGATCATTGGCTCTGATGAAGAGAAAGACGTGGATGCATTTCCAACTTGTATTATCTGCTCTGATGACAACGAAGACGAGTGGATTATCGACTCAGGTCATCAGCTCCGATAAAGACGAAGACGTCGAAACGCAGTCGAATAAAGCTTATCAACATCGTGTAAGCTCAACAATTTAAACACATGTTGATTTGTAATACCGAGGTTAAAGGAAAGTCGGTCTTTGAATAAGAATAAGTTTTATAAATGCGCACTTCTAGGAAATGTAAACAGTGAGAATTGGAGGGAATTCTACCTTCCCGATCCGATATTGAAGGCAATCATGGATATGGGGTAGGCATACTTTAGCGAGCTTAATCACGCAGAAACGGTCGTATATTAATAGGTCAATTGTTCGTCGTTTTGCCGTTGTTCTAATAATTCTTACTGAGAACAAATCCAATTTCCTGATTCTCTTACCGTATAATGTAGAATGTTTTGGGTGAAATTCTGTTAAGTGTTGTTTTGACCATTGAGGTTTGAAAGTCCGACTGAAATCCAACGACTGGTCCTTCCAATGGCTTTGCGTGATCGTTGTGACGTCCTTGGTGCTGCAGAAACAGTAAGGATTCTTGCTTACATAGTATTAGTTTGACGAAATGAATTTAAATCATATATTATCGTTGCTAACTATTCAATATTTTTAGGGTAGTGGAAAAACGCTAGCTTATGGAATTCCGTTGACGGCTCGACTTCTCGAAATGCCAGAAGATGCTTATCGAATTAAGACCGGCCCCAAGGCATTGGTCCTCGCACCTACCAGGGAGTTGGTTATGCAAGTTATGAAGCATTTGACTGGGTTACTGAGGCACACGAGATTCAAGGTGATTTTTCCATTTTATCCGAAAGGAATATGCAAATGTATCCGCTTTTGCTTCTCTTAAAATGTAGCTACTTGCAAAAACGTCGAAACACATGGGAAACGATTGGAATTGTATTCGTACATGTTGGTCAAAGACGGTCAAGACTGGGCTGCACATTTCGAATTATAGGGCAAATCACTGCATAATTTTGTCTTTTTTAGGGTCTGCAACTAATTTAGAGAAACCCGATCATCTCAAAATTCGGTGGTTTTCAGGCATTTCCAATTGTAGGAGGGTTGGCACAAGTACGACAAGCACGTATTCTCAAGAAAGAAATGCCCGAAGTTATTGTTGCAACTCCAGGACGCCTATGGGCGATGATGCAATATGTGGTATGTGTTCAGATGTTTTTCAACATGACATAGTCCTGAGATTTCGCGTTTAAGACCGAAGACGAGCCTGTGTGTCCATATCTGGCTGACTGGACAGGTCTACTGTGCCTGGTGATCGACGAAACAGATCGAATGATTGAAAAAGGACATTTCGAAGAAATGGAAGATATTTTAAAACGCGTTAGAAAGTGAGAGCAGTGTTGGTGGAATCGTTTTAGCAAGTTTTAGTCCAATTGATGAATGAGAATAGATTACTTACGCAGCGACTCAAGCACTTTACAAGCTGTTGTTCCCTAAGTGGTGTGCATCCACTGTTTCAACTATGAAAATCTTTGCCACCATTAACCAGTTATGACCAGTACTTAGGAAGCAGCATGCTTTAGAATACCTATTTTGAATCTGCGCAGCGTGGCCCAGTGGTGGGAGGCACTCTGCAACACACATGGGATCGATACCCGCGCTCCTGGCTCATCAAGCCTTTCATCTCTCGGTGGCCGGCAAATTGATACCAGACGACTTGTCTGGGAGGAAAGCACACTGGTCCGGTACATCGGTAGGCCACCGCAAGTCATTGTAAAGGCCAGACATGCATTCAATCACCTCCAACGATGTTTAATGAAGTCGAATGCATGGCGCTTCCCTGAGGGATTGATCAACAACGAGAGTTTTATCTTTTATTTTGGATCTGTCATTCAATTCAATCATCGAATTCAGTAATATGATGAATTTTTAAGGTCTGCTATCGGGAAACTGCAGACGTTAGTTTTCTCAGCAACGTTGACGTACGTTAACCATGTTCGATCAAGAGATGGAAAGACGTCTAAGGAATTCACACCGCAGCAAAAAATAAGTAAACGTTATATTATTGGCTAAAACAACGATGACATTTTGAGCTACTTTCACATACCGGCATACGTTTGCTACACATTTTCACATGTTTTGCGGGTCCCAGGACTGCATCCATTTGTTTCTCTACCTCTCAGTTGCCATTAGTAGAAGTGGTCGGTTTCGTACGTAGATTAGGGAATCATCTGTCTTTTTCTCTGTGTTCCCAATATAGCTTTGCTAGCACCTTTTACCTTGATTTGTGGATAAGAGTGAGGTTTAATGTCTTATCAATCATATTCAGACAGGACGGTAAGTATTCCTGTGATTTCGACGATTTTTGCGGCTACTCATCTCTTTTTTCTTAAATAGAAATCTCATTTTTTTCCTTCCTTCTTCCAATTGACCGCTCTAATCCTCACGGAGTCCATTCCGCTTTCTTTTTGTCCATTTCTCATTCGTTCTTCTTCTCATATTACCGGGTCATCTCTGCTTTGCCATCGATATGTATTTTTTTGGATGTCGAAGACAAAACAGGTCCGAAAAATTGAGCTTCACATTCCGGCTAGACGTTATTAAATTCCAGAAGGTACCGTTCAAGCGCTCTTGGATAGTGCGGAAAGTCTAAACGTGGTTGAAGTAGCAGCGCCCGTCCTTGCTGCAAAATTGGGCATTGAGAGAGCTGTTTAATGGAAAAGGTGCGCGCTGATTTTCGGGTCCTTCAGTTGGTCGATGATTTCTTTGAGAAGCTCGAGCGCTCCCCATGCTGCTCTCCTTCTCGCTAATGTTGTCCTCCATGTTCATTAATCTCAGTTTATACGTGCAAGGAAACTCCTACAATCAGACAACTATGGAGTTCAATTTCTTCGCCGCCACCTTGTAGGTTGTTCATGAACCTGTTTTTCGTCGTGTTTATGTGTAGCCCAATCTTTTTCATGATTCGTTGAGCCCTTTTAGCATAGAATCTGCTTCATCGAAAAGATAACGACGTCAACCGCGAAACGAAAACTTGATAGGAATTTTCCATCGAGACGTATGCTTTTCTCAATCTCTGGAGTGACTTCATTATTCACTGCAGTGCAGCACTACACAGTTTTGGCGATATTGTGTCGCAATATCGAATTTTTTCCTATGGCTATGGTAAAATGTGGATGGAAGGGTATTTTTTTGCTGAAATTCCGATTACAACTGGCTGTATAGGACGGGTCTACTTTGACCGGCGAGTACCGATAGGATTGCATTTATCTCGACTTCAACGCTTTTTCGTACTCGATAAAGGTTAGGACAAAGTGTTCTTAATCATTGAAACCCACCAAAAAGCGTGAGTGAAAGATCATATCGGTCAAACACAACATAAAGGATAAGCGGTAAAGCTCTCGGTGTTGATGAATCCCTGAGGGATGTGCCATGCATTCGACTTCATTAAGTATCGCTGGAGATGACTGAATGCATTTTTTAGGCCTTTACAATGACTCGCGTTGGCTTGCCGATGTATCGAGCCAGTGCTGCTACTACCCCACCTTCCCCCTCCCCCTCCTCCTCCCCTCCCCCTCCCCCTGTGGACTAGGGGCGCGAGGATAGACCCCATATGTGTTGCAGGGCACCTCCGAACCACTGCGCCACACATGCTCCTCATATACAATATGTTTTTAATAATATGACGCTTTCGTGGAGACAACGAACTGACTAAGTATTTGCAGTGCAACTAATTCATCTGACGGGAATGCGTCCTGAGTGTAAAATTGTGGATATAACTAGATCTTTCGGTACAGCTGAAACGCTCGTAGAGACGAGAATGAACTGTTCGAATCTTCTAGGAAAAGTAAATCTTACTATTTGTTAGGATTAGAAAAGATATTGTTCTGGATTATCTTATTTTTTAAGGATACCACGATAGTTTACCTACTAGAGCGCTATAAAGGAAGAACGTTAGTTTTTACCAATTCTGTAGATGCATCACGGCGGTTGTATGGTATTTTAAAACTACTGAAACTGCAGCCGTTGATGATTCACGCTAAAATGGAACAGAAGGTGCGACTGAAGAATCTGGAGAAGTTTACAGGTAAAGCTTGCCTTCACTGCGATATAGAAAAATATCTAGGTGAGCTATTTACTAAGAAAATCTTATTCGACTTAAAACAACCGTATATTCTATTTCATCTTCATAATGATCTTAACATAATTGTAGATTTAGTAATTCATTTTTGTTAGTAATTAATATTAGTAGTAGTAACTTAATACCTTGCCTTACTTTACCGCATTTCGTTTTACAGCTGATTCAAGAAGTGTGCTATTGGCCACGGATGTTGCTGCTCGAGGGTTAGATATTCAAGGTATCGACAATGTTATTCATTATCAAGTGCCAAAAACTGCTGAAGTAAGTAACTGGTTTGTCTTGTGACGGTAGTGAAAATGTGTTTGAAGTAAAAGGTAGTCCTAATGTTTTCAGATTTACATTCATCGATCAGGTCGAACAGCTCGAGCACTACGACAAGGCCTTTCAGTCCTCATCGTCGACTCAAAGGATTCTCATTTATACCACAAATTGTGTAAAAATTTGAATAGAGGTATTGAGATGATCAGCGGTTTACGTGAACCCGAATTCATATCTGATTCTACGTATTTCAGAAAAAGATCTGCCAGTGTTCCCTATAGACTGCCCTGAGTTGATGAAAAGGTTAATCACACGTGTTAGATTGGCCTCGACTCTTAATAGCTTGGCCCATAGAAGCAAAAAAGTGAGCGGTTTCAATTATTGAATGTAATATTTGTTTACACTGTCATCGGCCAACGTACACTATATCATATAAGCTACAATTCTTATTCTATGCAATATTACTGGTTTGGTTCTGGGCCTGCACTCTCGGCGTTGACAAATTAAGATCAGACTTGTCTGGAAAGACTTGTCTGCGGTCCACAAAGGTTGGCGATTGGCTATTGTGAAAACTTGAGAAGGCTGTAAATGTAGCTATCCCGGGTTTCTAGGGAAAACTCAGCCGGCTTTAAACGATATTTATAAAGAAGAAAAAAAATCCTTAAGCAGGATATTTCTGTCTAAAGGTTGTTCGCTAATTATAGTTTTTGTTTTGTCGGTTACCATCTTGTAATCCTGTTGGTCTTCTTTTCAGATTCGCTTATCTGAGAGCTGGTTCGGTAAGGTTGTAGAAGAAGCAGATTTGGAAATGGATGATTTGAGGTTTGACATCTTACAGTAATGGATACCGCTATGCTACAGCAGCTTAAATGTGTCAATATCTTCCCCATTATTGATTTAATCTTAATTCACATAGAGTTTTTCACCATTGAGGAGTTAAAAAGTACCGTTCAAATCTACAGCTGATTTTAAGAAAAGCTGAGCGAGAAAATGCAAATGCGGAAATGGACTCAATTCGCACTAAGGAGTTTGAGTTGCAAGCTGAATTACGAGCGGAGCTCGCAGAATCGTTGCCAAGTCTTGACAGAGTCAATGTTCCGGTACTGCGATGTTTCTTATAGTTATTTTATAAAAAGTTTCTTTTCATGATAATTTATCGAGGAAGAAATTGTACAAGAAATCTACTATGCCTTATTTTTTAGACTTACTTTACAATTTGTGGATTAGTAAGCATGAGGATATTTGTTTTTCTTTTTAGAAAACCCGCTACATCAATCCTGAGATTGTCGCGAAATATGCAAAGGTGAGGCCTTGATCTTAATGGTGATCTCTGGTTCGTCGTCAATTCTTAATAATTAAATCTTATATAAGGAATCACTTCACTGAATCAGAATCACCTACTTGTCCAGCTATTGGTTACATCACGCTATTAGAGCGAGCATTTCCATGCTCAATTTTCTCTTGTCGTAGTTGCCAAGTGAGTACTGCTGACTCGTTTAAGAGATTTCACCTTTGTTTGCCACCGTACATTTTCGGATTTCTTCTCGCCATTCCGTAGTAACAGATATTTTTGCGATTGCAATCTCGGGAAGTGCCTTAAACACTGAATACTCTTTCATCCAAATTGTTTATACAAGCGTTAAAACAAGAGTGTTACAGGTGGAAAAAGATGAGGAGAGTCCTGTATTTCCTGTCGTTTTCACCACACCTCTGACGCTGTGTTGCCTTTGGTTTTGTCTTGCGCAGATATGAAGCTTGGTTTCCTCTAAATGTGAATGCGGCTTTTGACGAGCGTTTTTTGAGATGAACTGAGGACGGATTTTTCCGCAGGCTGTGGGAATCAACCGTCATTCGTTTACCAAACGTGTTATCTACAAAGTGAGAGTGATAAAGCTACAGGCGTTCATTTTCATCCGCATTTTATCTAATTCTTGTTTCAGCAGGGTATTCTCAAGGTGGAGCTGAATAGTTTCGGCGTTATTAATTCTCTTTATCGAAGCCACTTTTTTACTACAATGTTGTTGTAGAATGTTGAGGTTAAGGTAGTGAAGTTGGTAGCCGTTAATATCTTTACGTATTAACCACAACGATGATGAGATATTCGCAAAACTTGGACCCCGACCCAGACCGAACCACGATTGCACTTTTCGTGGGCTCGCATATTATACGCTGCACGACGTGGCCATTGCTTTGCGTTTCTCTCAGCTAGTTTTCTACCTAACGCTGCCATCAGCAATCACCCATCAGCGGGATTGATCTGGAGAGCACACATCGACATTTAACCCATTTAAGTTGAGGATGTCGTAATCACAATGTTAACCCTTTATTTCCTGCCTACTATAATTTTTCACTGAACTATAGTTACTAGGCAGCAAATAAAAGGTTAGCAGTGTGCATCGTTTTCCTCAGCTCAACTCACTAATTGTACGGTCCATTCTGATACCTCATTGGTAACGGTTTTTGTGCTACCTTATTAGTACGCAAGGCGTTGCCATAGGACTCATGCGAGACGCCTCGGGATACAGAGACATCCTAGTGCTTTGTTAATTTGTGAACTCTCGTTATCGTTATGCCTTTCCCACTAGCAACACTCCCTTTAGTTTGAAAAACAAACTCGTCCGAAGAAGAGTGTCTTGTCATCGGTCCTTCTCTGTCATTTTTTTCTCCGTAAATATATTGTAAATTGTTAGTCGTTGAGTACAATTTCGGACTCGAACCTGACACAATATTTGTGGTAGGGGAACAAACTATAGATCCATGAACAACGTCATTTGAGGCGATTCGTGTGCTCAGGAGTGGTGTTGGAGGAAATTGCCCTATTGTTCGGAATAAGGAGTAGTTTTTATTGTGTGTCGCATTATAGCGTTCCGACGCACATGACTTCCGTCAAAAACTGAGGTTTGATTGCCTTTCACTGACTATTTCATCTCACCCACTGGCATCGCTAGGAGCGCTCAGTGTGTGTGCCAGTTAAGTTTAATGTCATGGGTTTTGCTGATTGCATGATTGCATTCGTTTTTTTCCTGAAAGTTCTCAGATAATAGGATCTTCCGCCGTTCTGCTGAGTTTCTGTAGAACGGCCACATTTCTTTAATTTGGTTTTCTCTTAGTTTGGTTTTTCGGGCAGAAACGTCTGATGTCATCAGCATTTAAATGATGCTGCAATGCATGAAACTGCTGCCATCGTACCGCTTCTCGATGTTTGGAAGCATCCTATCGGAATTCTAAGGTGTTACAGAGTAGTAGACTGAGCTTCATAAATGTCTTCAAGGAACATTATGATACTACATTCATGATATACGAAGAAGTTTGTTGAGAACGAACGTAATCGACAGAATCCAGTTTCCGTTTTTTTTCAGTACTTTGCTAGTTCAGTTCACAAATTGTGCCCTGGAGTCTGCCTTTTTTTAAACACTTTTGTTCTGTAGGTTGCTTCTAAGTCTACGAACAGTCTGGATGCCTTGGAAGAGAACATAATTGAAGCCGAAATGCTGAAAAGGAAAGCGCGTAAGCTTATCACCACCCATCAATTAAACATGAGAAGATTCCGACGCAAGAAGAAGAAGAAAAACCGGTAGTCACGCGTTATCCCATTCAATGAAGTAGTAATGTTCTACTAAATATGGACGTGGTGAAATTTGGCACTGTATTTTAGGTATCTAAAAACAAAATGAGAAGCTATACTAGGGTCTTATCCGCTTCAAAACTTCAAAAAGCATTTCGAAATTTTGGAGATCGGTTTAGGATGTGGCAGTCATTTTATTGTTTTGTTTCGATGTCAGTTATTGTTGTTATTATTGGAGAGTTCGTCGCAGTCAATCAAAACAACAAGCGTTCGTTTTTGCCTAAGTGAGATGTTCTATGGAAATCCAGGATGTTGTTCTTTGTTCTTTTCTCCTATTCTGTTTTGTTGTTGTTATGCTGTAGACAACACTCCAACACGATAAACCTCGAAACCATGGTTTTACACGTGCGGATTTTATTTATTTTATTTTAGTAATCTTATGTGAAGGAAGTCTATTCATGTGTTCATTATAGTCGTTGTTCACTCTATGGTTTTGCTGTGGTTCGGAAATCAGTGGCATGGTTGCATGCAGTTTACAGTGTTTTGTTGTTATATTAAATTATACATTTACGCTCGTATTTTATGCCCACTCTAAAATACTCCATGGCACAGCTGTCTCAGGAGCCCAGGGAGGATCGAGTTGACCGGCATTCAACTACGTTCATAAAGAGGATCAGAAGTTTTCATGAAAGAGTCGAGCCCACGGCCAAAAATTGGGGACATTTGTGGATGACGATCGAGAGGAAAAGAAACATTTTGGTACATGAGACAGCAATCGGATAAAAGGACTGCTGCGATTCGTATGGTATGTGGCGTCAGATCATGCAAATAGGTGTAAATGAATGCTGTAGCATTGGTTTATGTTGTTTTATGTTTTCTTTAACACCTGAATATCGATTGAAGCATACCGTATGCGGATGAATCTTGGGAGTTTCGCTTTATGATCTCCGTTTCCAAGCACTACTTAGCATCTGAGTCAAAATCATCGGATTTCGTTGTAGACGCCAACAACGCTCTAGGAAGACGAGGATAGTTATGAAGTGACAGCAATCCTCTACAAATTTTTTTTTGTTTGATAAGGCTGAATCGTTGTTGGATTTATATGCCACTTAGCCCTAGTTGTGGGAATTCACCATTCTCAGCCAGAGACATTCAAGCGCAACACTTTATGATGAGTTATTCCGAAAGTAAATAGCAAGTATTTGGATCGGGGCCCGGTATTTTTTCCACGTAACAGAGGTAAAAAAAAACTTTTACGGCCTACAGTCTCTGTGACTCGACGAGCAAACTCATCTGGGAGTTTTCCCTTTGCAAAACTCCACGTGTAGAAAATATTTTTTCACGAGTCCCCTCCGCTACGTTTGTATACGAACGCTATATCAATTTCAAAAAAGAGAATTTTGTGACTCAAAATGAACACAATACCATGTGAATGAGGTGAGCTTGCCCAGAACTAACCTTTTATACAGGACGCTTCTCGTTATTGGGGTGAAGTGAGATCGCCAAGTTCTCCAAAAATATATGGGATGGTTACGGTTCGACTACCCTCCAAAATAATGTTTTCATGGTGGTAGTCCATTTTGCGGTAACATGTTCAATACTGAGTTTCCCTTAACCATGGCATGGATATTCAGTGTCTTTGTTTATTGATAGCTCTTGTACAACATTCCTTCATCTTTGCTGTGTCCCATTCCATTGTATTCAACTTGATGCGACTACGAAGACCCACAACGCAAGAAGCAACTGCTATGAACAGGCTTCGAATTGTTGCGATTCTGCAAAAGGCGAAGATGCTGAAATGTTTAGTCACATTAGTGCTTTGTAAAGTCCTTGTATTGAGCGCTTGAACGATGTCTTTTCAAATATGATCGCCATAAATATTAACTAGCCGGAATACGAAGCTCCGATCTTTGAAATCTATCTCGATTTCGAGATTCAAGGAAAGAACTGTAAATTGCACTTCAAGAGGATATAGGCATTCGCTAGGACGACTACCTACACTTTTGGAGGATGTATTCTTAACTAAAGTCAATCAGCTGCACTTCCAGCTGCATGGGAACTCGTCCACAGAACATCCTATAATATGGGCAACATCTTTGCCCAGTGTGGGTGTACTTCTCCAGGAATTGATGCTCGATGTAGGCGATGACATAGAAACAGCAAAGGTACAAATTTGTAACAACGTCGTGTAAGCTTATCAACATTCCTTCACCAGCGTTAATACCATGAGCATTGCTACATGAGTCAGGTGTTGAAGATCCAAAACCAGAACATGTGATTCAAAACAGGTGTTGGAGCAACGCCGTTATCGGCCTGAACTCGTGGGATTTCAAATAAAGTGAGCGCCGATCTGCGATAAACTCAGATTTATTCATGAGGAATATCAGCTACAAACAAGTGACTATATTTTCATTGTCTTTGCTTAATATATTTAAGAGGATTTATTTCGTAAAAGAAACAATGCCATTAGAGCTACCGAGGAACGGTTTCATTTCCCTTCTGTGTTTAAGTGTGTTATATTTTAGAAAAAATTGAACATACTTGATACTTACTTGACACATGAACGGCGCATCCTCACTGGTTGTGCGGGCCCCAGCGTAATCTCCATTTTTCAGAGATTTGCTGGTTAACCTAGCCACCATGCGACTCTGATACCAGGACAGCGGTGGATCTTGGTATTGGTTTGCTCTTAGCTAGGCCTCCTGATGGAAATGCCGGACTCGTCCTCAGCTTGGGAGGACGGCAATAATGCTGAAATATGAGCGCACGCAGACCCCTGCGCAGATTCGAACCCTCGATTACCGTTTCCCGGGGATCACATGTTATCTACCGCACCATCGAGGTACTTGCCTTGCCTTTCTCTCAGCCAATTTTTCGTGACCCTAAATTTTTTTCTAATCCTAAACCTAATACAGCCATCAGCATCACCCGTTACACCTAATACATCACCCGTTAACGAGAATGATCTGGAAGGCACGAATCGGCATTGAGCACAGTTAAGCTGGAGCCGCATCGAAATCATAATGTTTAATTTAAAAAAATAAAGTAAAAGCCAGACGTGATTCATGACCAGATTTATGCTCTCAAGTCATTCCAGTGGACGGGTGATTGCTGAAATTATCTTTAGGGTAGAAAATTGGCTGAAAGAAAGACAAAGCAAGGGATTCGATGATCAATTACATCTAGATGCTTCTTTTTCTGGCAATTGCGGAGGTAGGTAAATGAAACGAAAAGAGTCGAAAAGCTGCAGAACACACAGCCATCTAAATTAGCGAAATAGTAGAGCACACAGCTTTTGGACCTAATCACTGGATCTTTCAGCAACTTCTGCAGACGCAGCAACAACGAGTCGCAAGGCGATAGCTGTATTGTTGGGTTAGCATCAACTATCAGATCGTAAGTAGGAATACACTAGTGAGTGAGACTAGATTTTTACTCTGCGGTAGCGAAATATGTCTAGATGTATTTATTTATATGATCTTATAAATTGATCTTTTTTAAGCTGATGCGAGGTTGGTACAGGTCTTCGCTGTCGTTGTCGTTGTTGTTGGTGTTGCTGGTCGATGGTTGACATCTCGGCGACTTCGCCTTTCTCAGAGCCTGGACGTATTTTATATTAGAATATTTTTATTATTAGGTGGAAAAAAGGCTAAAGTATTGGGAAGATCAAACTTTTAAATAGACGCCACATTGAACAGAAAGGCCACTCACCGTGTTATTACGTGTGGGACTGGCCCACACGTAGTTCACGTGGGGTCGCGAGCAAGGCACACCCAGGGATCAAAGTATCACTTTGAAATAGGACGCCAGGTCACGCGTGATAGTGAGGCATTCGTCTTTCCGGTTCATCTTTGGATTTTTGAAATTTATCCAAAACGCCTCAAGAGTTTTGCGCGTTGATGTTTTTGATTCTTGCGCTAGGATCCGCACAGTCACTTCAAAATCATCGCCGTTGTGCTTTTGTGCCTTATTCGTACCTAGAGGAGTGTTTTGACGAATTTTAACTTTTCCATCTAGATGTTCTTTTATGCGGACACAAAGTGGTCTAGCCGTTTCCCCAATATATTCCTCGCCGTATGCGTTACATGAGATCAAGTATATTATACCTAAACTCATGCAATCCCCGTCTTTCCCGTGTCCGCATAAAAGAACGTCTAGATGGGAAAGTTAAAGTTCGTCAAAACACTCCTCTAGGTGCGAATAAGGCACAAAAGCACAACGGCGATGATTTTGAAGTGAATGTGCGGATCCTAGCGCAGGAATCAAAAACATCAACGCGCAAAACTCTTGAGGCGTTTTGGATAAATTTCAAAAATCCAAAGATGAACCGGAAAGACGAATGCCTCACTATCACGCGTGACCTGGCGTCCTATTTCAAAGTGATACTTTGATCCCGGGGTGTGTCTTGCTCGCGTGAACTACGTGTGGGCCAGTCCCGCACGTAACATCACGGTGAGTGGCCTTTCTGTTCAATGTGGCGTCTATTTGAAAGTTTGATCTTGATTAACACTTTAACCTTCTTTTCCACCGATTAATAAAAATATTCTAATATAATATAAAATACATCCAGGCTCTGAGGAAGGCGAAGTCGCCGAGATGTCAACCATCGACCAGCAACACCAACAACAACGACAACGACAGCGAAGACCTATACCAACCTCGCATTAGCTAAGGAAGATCAGTTTATAAAATCATATAAATAAATATATCAACTATCTATGCCGAGGTTTCGAGGTAGAAAGTCGGTCTTTTGAGTTATGTCTAGATGTTTCCTGATGGTGAAAATGGTTAAAGCAAAATACCTCCGTCAACCAACATAATCGGCTAATCGCTTCCAGAGGTTCTGCTCTCTGAGGAACCTGATCGCCGCTGTTGACGGCAGTGGGCTGGCTTGAACACAGCGTGTTTGTTTGCGTATTCGGCGACAAACTGATGGAATAGGATGACGAACTGCTGTGGTGCAGCTTGGTCGACATGCGGTCATTGTCCATGTTGGCAACCGTTCAACTGTGATCGAGTACATGTTCTTTATAGAAGGTCGGGCGAATTCACTGCTTCTCCATTTTCTTTTCCTTCCTATCTCAGAGCACCTAAAAACAGTTTGGTGCTTGAGGAAAATAATTTCAATGCACTGAGTTAATTTCCGGTCTGATAGAACTTCTTTGGTCGCAATGTGTCTTCGTTGTGTTATTTCACTGTTTAGTAGATTTGCGTCATTCAATGAGATATCAGAGATTTTAGATGTTAAAAGAAGCTTTCCAGAGCTTCAGAATACATTGGTAGTTTTGGTTTTGCATTATTTTCCCATCGATTTATAAAGAATGGAAATCATGGCCGTTGATCAGTCGTATGCCATACTGCCTATATCACCACACTATTTTATTTGTATATTATATTATATATTCAATATTATTATATATTTATTATATATTTATGCATCTTATTTTACCCTTCAGGCAGCGCACTCGATTGTGTTTGTTACTGAACAACAACTTAAAGCTGAGAGACGATGAAGAAATCCCAGCTGTTGCTAGCAAATGAATAGTTGCAGCCGTGCCTAGAGGTAGTTCAATGGAGTTTCCATGTTTATGTTGATTAAACAAAGACCATCATGGTCTTAAGATCTATTCAGCATGTGATTCCATATGCGTAGATTGAAGGGGGACAAGAGACCAGAGGAATACGAAACAAGTATTCTCACTTTGCGACAACGGCATAATGCTACATGCGAAAGGAAAAGCGACAATATGCAGGACGAATTCATTCGTTATTGTCACGCAATCCTTATTAATGCGTCATTTTCTTGTTCAGCAATCGCGAGGTTGTTAAAGAGCATACATTTACTTCCATACAAAAACACACAATACAGCAGTAGCTGACATTTCGGCAGTATCGCCTTCTTCAGAGGCGCTTTTAACGTGACTTACGCTGAGAAAGATTTAAACAGCTGATTACAGCCGCATATGGTTGACGACCGACCAGTGGAAGTCATGTCAAAGGCGGTTCTGAAGAAGGTGATACTGCCGAAACGTCAGCTACTGTTGTATTGTGTTTTTGTATGGAAGTTAGTATATCTATACAACAACCTCGCGATTGCTGAGCAAGAATGCGACGCATTTATAATCCAATGCCGAGGTTAACAGAAAGTCGATCCTGGGAACTGTTATAAGTTGTGCCAGCAATCTTTATTTTTAGGCAATTATTCATCGGATTTTAAATGTTTTTCATCCTGAAATATGTGTTTCAAGCTATGAACGAAATGGTTGCTGAGCCGTCGACCCCGCGCAAATTACGTCTCTTCTCCGACGGCTTTTGAGTGAAGTTCAGGTACTTTGCATGTGAATCATCCATTAATCGTCTAACCTTGTTCGTCACAAAGTTAATCAGCTATATCTGCAGCTTCAATTATTTTACAGATCAGGTATTTTATTTTATCGTTTTTATATTTATTTTTATTTTATTATTATTTATTATTTATTATCGTTAATTTATATATTATTTTACAGGTATGAGATCGCTATGGAGGTATCGCACGCACCACCATGGTCGAATAAAACCACCACAATGGACGACGATTACGAGGGAAAGAAACGAATGGCAAAAGTGCTGGAGTCCGCACAGTTCGTAAAGACGGACCATCCAAGTAGTAAGTAATCATCCATTAAAATTCTATGTTACCTCAAAAGCACATCTCTCAGGTTTCCTTGTTATACTCATACTGGCATTAATTTTGAAGAAAAAAGAAGAAAGATGAGACATCAAATCCTTTTTAATCGAGATCCTAACTCCTTAATTGGAATACTAACCCCTTTTTAATTGAGAAAACTATCCGCCAATCTCAGCTGTGTTGAAGATGGCGAAGTGTATCATTTTCCTTCCTTCTAAGATTTACTTGAGGAATCCAGTTGGCCAGGCCTTCTAGTGTGCAGGTGAATCTCAACTGCTTTCCATGTAGGGCCAGCATTTCTGGTATTTAACTGTCGACGTAGTTCAAATTCGGACCTCTCTCGCAGCTGCTCGAGGCTATGTATTCCTACCATTACGCTCTCTCATTTGGGATCATTGGCTACTTGTCCATCGTGTTCATGTATTGTTCAAGTTCCTAAGGAATATGGCACAAGAGTAGTATGTGGCACCTAGGTGAAAATATGTACACGACGCCAGATGTTCGTTGTGATTTCACTGCACCTTCGATGCAACTGCGAGCTATCCAAAGCCCTCTCTCCTTCTCTTCTCGATTTCAGAGCTAATTCCCTTTTCTATTGACTTCTTAGTTCAGATATGTTTAGATGAAATATTTGGGAATATTCGTTTCAGCGATTGTGAATGGGACACCAGGAGCAAATTTTTTCTCCATGAACATTGTTCTCTTCAGAATTTCTCGAAGACCGAACCTTCCAAATCTGCCACTAATAGTGGCAATCATTTGATTTTTAGCCTAATCTAATATCCAATATCTTTTTGGTTTATTAAACTACAATTAGGTTGATAGAAGGGTTTATTCGTATGACGTTTCGACGACTTCGTCTTCATCAGAGCCAGTGATCCGAGTCATAGGTCCACAGTTGCTGCTCTTCTCGATGTGGCACCTTCGTTTTCCTATCGAGTTGGAGTCTTATCAAACAAAAAAATACATATTTTTTTCATTCGAGAGATGCTTCGCTGAAGAAGATCCATCTCGATTTGAAAACGAAGAAGCTACATCGAGAAGGCGAACAAGTGTGGACCACGGACTCAGATTATCGGCCCTTATGAGGACAAAACCGTCGAAGCGTTAGCCAAATAAAAATTGTTTATCAGTCTTACTTAGGCTTATCAAAGAAAGGATACACGTCGATTATTCATACCGAGGTTAAAGAAAAGTTGGTTTTGAAAAAATAGTAGTACTTAATGTTACAAGGGCAATATCACCAGTAATACAGTGATGTAGTTACCGTCCGTCCACTTTCATTCTTATTTCATATGGGATTAGTGGTGTGCGTGTTATGGCAGTTTCAATTCTTCAGCATTAAGGTTCTGTACGTATCTTTTCCTATTCTCTGGTCGCCCACATGTAAGCATTCTGTTGAGGGAAAACCGATAAATGAAAACTTGTCCATGCCCACTCTGTCTGATAGCATGTCAATGGGTTTTCGTCCTTTTTAACACATTCACGACGACGTGACCTCTATGGACGTCACTTATAATGAACGCAACTGCCGATGTAACCTCTATAGAAGTCATTAGTGCTTCATTTTTTTGCACAGAAGTTTTTTATACACTCACTACACTCAATTGATAGCTTATCTGATGCAGATGTGAAACGACAGCACTTCCACGCAAGGTATATTCTTAAAAATTCTTCACTTAACTACATCATGTAACATAAGTCCATCGCACGCTTATTTGCATCATAGCTTTGTAGACGTATTGGAAATGCTCGTCTTCCTAAGAACTCATTAATCGAATTGGGTGAGCGTAGCGCAATAGAGTGAGCATAGTGTGTACAACACTTAGGAACACTATTACCCAACCATAAGGAGGAAAACCATCAAAAAGATTGTTTCTGGGAACATTTGACTTGGAAATATGGAAGACCTTAAGAAATAATATCTGAAGATGATCTAAGAATTGATAATTATTGGTCAACTGATCCACTCGTCAACATATGTACATACATATATATATATATATATATATATATATATACGTATATATATATACATATATATATGTGTAAATGTACATATATATATATGTACATATACATACATATATATATGTACATACATATACATATATATATGTATACATATACATATACATATACATATATACATATATACGTGTACATATATATATACATATATGTCTGTGTACATATATATATATATGTGTAAGCGTATAAATATATGCGTACATGCATATATATGCGTGTGCATATATATATAATATATATATATATACGTATATACATATATGTATGCGTATACATATACATATACATATATAAACGTATAAATATATACATATATACATATATATATACGTGTGCATATATCTTTATGCGTTCTGTAGCTCTGTGGAGGTTATATGCATGTATAAACATATATATATATATCTGATACTTTTTCTTTTAGAAAGAGAGAAGAGAGTCCTAATAGAATTACATATGCAGATCTTGCAGGCAAATCAAGGCAGATTTTTGTGACTCTCTTTCTTCTAGTATTCCTTCTTAAAGTGTCCACCTCAATATTTATAACTGCTTTAGTGTTTCTATATCTGTCTAGAATAATAAGTTAGATGAACAGGAAAAGCTTCTAAGCCATTCACTTTTTATTCATATGCGAGACGTCGAGGAATTTAGTAGAGATTTTTTGCGATGGAATAAAGATCCCATTTCATCGTTTTTGTAATGGATCCATTACAAGCGTAGAAACAATCACGGTGACCGAAATGTTCTTTCTATTGGGAACGATTTGCTTTGCATGTCGAAATCTCGGTGGAACAATTAAGTGCTCAAGGTACAACGCTTCCAACATGCGAAGCATACGTATCGACAGGCGACAAGGTGGTAATCGTGTTTCAGGTGGAATGTTTACTGTAGAGCTCTAAGTTATTAATGACCTCTCGAAGAAAACCAAATGAATTTATCTGCTTTTTCTAACCATGTTAGTGTTAGAGGCGCTCTGGGATAGAAAATCGATCATTGGTTCGATTTTAAACGCCAGGTTAACCAAGGTTTTCATTCAACAATTAAGTGCTCAAGGTGCAACGCTTGTCGCTGACAATAAAAACATTAACTTTATACATCGGTAGGTCACTGAATGTCATTTTTAGGCCGAAAATGCATTCAATAACCTCTGCGATGCTTAATGGAGCCCATAATGGATAGAAGAATGAACAAATGGCGCGTTCCAAAGGATTGATCCACGTTGAGTCCTTTATCCTTTATTAGTATTATATTATGCCTGGCATAACATATAATGGATGATTACATTCATTGTTTGCTTGATTAGTGTAGGAAAACATCATAGGGTTTGGTGGGCCCCTGCTTGTGTTTTGCTGCAGTACTTCTTTAGATTCGAAAAGCTTAAGGAAAGTACTGCACATGTCCGCTTAGTACAATCATATTAACAAAGTTTACTGGATATTAGTTTGAATAATGTGATAATAGGGAATCATCACAACATAGGAATATTACTTATATAAGGGTATAAATATCCTGGTGTTCCTGCTATTTTTTCAAGTGAGGGTTAAGACTGAGATGTAACATTTATGATATGTCCTTTTCTTGCGACAACTAATATGACGAATAACATCTACCTCGTTGAGAACAAGCTGATTTGTGCTAATCAGTCACAGCGCCCACTATTTTCACACGGCATGCTTTCTTCTCGCACGGACTGCTAAAGGGAATAACCAGTATCCGAAGAGAAATGTTTCGAATCTTTCAGTGATTTATTTTCACGTTTTCTTCACTTTGATAACATGTGTCACCTGTCCTCTTATTGGCCGTTCGATTAACTCTAGCTAGCATCAATAAAGTCGCGAACAAGCGTAACGCTGTGATAGTAGTCAGTCGTTTCTAAGCTTTAAGTTATGTTACTCCATCAGAGGCCACCCGTAACTAAGGCCCTTAATGTGGACTACATGAAGGTTGTTTACTTGATGGCAAACTACTTGGAGTTAATGGTAGCGGGTTATGTAACTCCTATCGTTCACTGTGATTCCAATTGACGCAATGGAGACTATTACTATAAGTTGTAGAGCAGTGGTAGAGCTACCATACATTATACACGTGGTCTTTGGTTTCACCCATGCCCTATTGCTTGTTACATAATTATTGTGTTGTGCTAAATTGTGGACAAATTATTAGCAAATTCGCATGGGAGAATAGCAGCAATGACCTAGTACATTGGTAGACGACTGCAGGAGATTGTATAGTCTAGATATGTATCCAGTCACCTCTAACGATGCTTAATGAAGTCGAGTGCATGGCGCATTCTCAGGAATGATCAAGTCCGAGGACTTTATTTTTTATACACGACATTGCCAATATTGATTATTGTTTTCACAATAAAAGATTTTCTAGACGGTCATCTCGTTTTCACGCAATTCTAAAAGTAAGCTACCAACCGATGAAGTGGATACGGCAGAGCGGTTTGAGGTTCTCTGCTACATATACGTGGTCGCAGACTCCACCGTCCTTCCGAGGCTAACTAAACCCTCCATCCATTCAACGTTATCTCCGATTGGTACTAGATTTGTTTGGAAGGGTAAAAACATTGATGTGATAGATTGTTAAGCCATTATAAGCCCTTGTCGAATATGCATTGTGTTACCTTTACGATGACTAATGGAGACAAGCTCAGGGAGCCAACCTAAAAGATTGATTAACACCGAACGCTTTCCCTTTTACTCTTTAATATACCCTTCAAAATATATTCAACCAAGTGCAGCAAGAACTGCCACTTCTTTCTGGAGCTTTGGAAATCCATGATTTTACTCCAATGCATACCGTAATTTTTGCTTTTGTCACTAAGGCATCACTAATGCAGATTGGCAATAAGCAGAAAACAAGCTTTCCATTACTGTTGTCTTCAACAACAAGCTTACATCACTCATTGATCGGGATTGGGTGATCTTTGGTGCATCTGACTTTCTTTAGCAAGTAATTTACATGTTTTTTATCACTCCACCTTCCTACCATGTGATTATAATTTTATATAAACTTTCGTGACGATTTTGCCTTCTGAATAACTGCCGATATTTCCTTCAGTAACTAAAGTATGTGAGGACCTGTGGACTTGAGAGACCTATGAAAGAGATTTCACCTCATCAGTTTAGGGTTACAATTATTGAAAAACTGATCTTGGCAAGAAAAGAAACGAAGAAGGGAAAGTTTATGGGAAACCATAAAAGAATATGGTCAGGTTGAATAGATGAATTTGCAACTTGTTGGTAAAGGTCTGATGATTCTAGTGGTTTTCATACCAATTAACGAAATCCGTGGTGAACCGGGATATGCCTGTTTAAAACTGAAATGATAACTTAGCTTCGGTCCTGTGTGAGTTTGAATCAAAACATATCCTTATGAATATGGTGAATAGTATAGGAACTTAGGTTATTCAGTAATTGCTAAGTAGATGTGTATCAAACAAATGGCCATCTATAGAGGTTCCATAACATGAGTTCATGACGTTAAAGTAAAGCTTAAGACCATAGAACAGTTCGCAATGATCAAATCCTTAGTGATGCGTCAAGCGTTGGTTTCCGTTTAATACTTAATCCACGAAGTGCACTGGGTACAATACCTTTGATGCGGGAAAAGGTGGCCTCCTTCAACTTTAAACCAATATATCCTAGCTTATACAAAACCCCAGATGTTGGAGTAAAACAATTGGAATCTTTGGATATTTGCCTACAACAGGTTATTTTGCCTTAGTAAAATAAGGATTGTATTCTCTCGAGTCCATAAAACATATTTCTTTCGCCTTTCTTCGTGGTGGTACCTCGACCACGAAAACAACTGAGCAAACGAGAACTCATCCATTACGGTACATTGGTGTTCACAATGCATCATTTATGCTTGCCTTTAGCGCTCTTGCATTGAAAGTCTTAAACGTTGTGCTTTCGCTGCCAATTTTTTGAAAATTTTAATTTCAAGCACTTTTAAAGCTGAAGAAATGTTGTATAAAAGGATAAGAATAATTCTGTCTGCGTTGATCAATCCCTGAGGGATGCGACATGCATTTGGCCCGACCAAGCATTGTGAGAGGTGATTGAGTGCATACCTGGTCTTTACAATGACTCACGGTGGACTACCGATGCATCGAGGCAGTGCTACTATTCTTACAAGCAGGACTAGTGTCAATTTACCGGCCCAGTAGGGGAATGGAAAGCTTTGTGAGCCAGGAACGCGGCGTAGAACCTATGTGAATTGCCTATGAAGTCCAAAGTGCCGGATTGAACCAGTAGTCATAGGTTTATAGTATGTTTTCAAGAAGTTTATTCGCAGTATTATAGACATAAAAAATGTAAAAAACGGTAAAGTTGGCTGTTCTCAGATCGGAATGCTTTGTGGGTGGAGCCGTTATCCGGTCTGGGCGGAGTTTTCCAATTGTGTTAATGGCATTACTGGGTGGAGCCTTGCCGAACGCTCGTCCTTATTCGAATTCTGCCGCATCCGCCATGGAACAACGTCTACTACTTGCTTGTATCGTCGTCACCATGTCGGTCATTTTCTCCAGCTGTCAGTTCGTGCCGCAGCCGTCAGAGGTAAGATCACGTTGATAAGTACCTACAATAACGACTCATGTAAAAATCGCCTTCACATATTTATCTTAAATGTAACGATTTAAACAACTCGCAAACAAAACTAATCACTACAGTTCCTCATCATAAGCGATTATCTTTTCGATTAAAATATTTTTAAGCTGCTGTATGGATTCACCTAAAATTCTTCTTGTTTTTATAATACCTAATATAACAACTGATAACACAGGGGTTCATGTGGCGCAGTGGTCTGAGATGTCCTGCAACATACACGTGGAATCGTTCTCCGGGCCCTTGGCCCACCAAACCTTCCATCCCTCCAGAGTCGGCAGATTGGTGCCAAACTTGTCTTGGAGGGCTGCAGCACTAGTTCGATACATCGGTAGGCCACCGCGACCATACCAGACCTTTAGGTCAAATATGCATTCAATCACCTCCAAACGATGCTTAATGAAGTCGAATGCATGGCGCGTCCTTCAGGGATTGATCAACGCCGAGAGCTTTACCCTTTTATAACACCTAATTGTCCTGTAGTGTTCACCTTGAATTTGCTTAAATTTGAGTAGGTTTGTGACTTAATACCTTTCTTTGACGGTTCTTACAATTACGCGAGCAGTTTGCTGTTGCGTTTCTGTTTATCAGAGATTGAAAATATTGTCGTAATGTATTCCTCTTTTTATAGAAAGACATTTAGAGATTCATTGAGTTTAACAATGGAAATTCAACAGAGATTTTTTACGGACAGTCGTTTTCAGTTTTTGTTGAGATGATGAAGATCCTTCGCAGAATTTAATGAACTGCTTCCTACCAGATTTTATCTTATTTTGATTTAACATGAGATTTTGTTTCAGAGTAAGCATGAAAGACTTTTTGCGAATAAACGTTATTATCATATACTTCATTAGCATTTCGTTTTGGCGCATCCGTTATGATCCAGTTGAGCGAATTCCACCCGGGCTGCCTGCACCATTACTCTGGAGCAATCCACCCACTTAGCATTTCGTTTCGTCGAGGTCCGTATAACGCAGTGGTCAGAGATGTCCTCCAATAATATAAGTGGTTTTTAATTGGACTATATAACTTCGGGTAACCAACTTCTCTGGGACCGTGGGACCGCATGTAGAACGGTGGTCGGAGGCCCCTTGTTACATAAACATAGGTATATACATAGGATTGTTCCCACGCTCCGGGTTCAGTAAACCTTCCACGATAGCAGCACTGGCCCAATACATCGGTAGGCAACTGTGCCGCGAGTCATTGTAAAGGCAAGGTATGCATTCAATCACCTCTAACAATTCTTAATAAAGTCGAATGTACGGATCATCCCTCTGGGATTAATCAAACCCGGGAGCTTTATCCTTTATCCTTTAACCAAATTCTCATCCCTTCGGGGTCAACTGCGATTGCTATCAGACGCGTCTGGAAGTACGGCAGGCGACCGTGGGTTATTGTATAGGCCAGATATGTATTCATTCACCTCTAGCCATAATTGATGAAGTAGAATGCATGGTGCATCTCTCAGGGATTGACCAATGTCGAGAACTCTATTCTTTATGGTATTTCGTATCGAGTGTTCTCCTCTTCAAAAGATCTTCAGTAGAACTCACTTAATGTGGCTTGCAGTGCCTTGTACTGAAATTCTTCACACCTCGCTTGGCATGTTTCACAGTTTGTTGGCAGACCTACCGTAATCTCGTTCGAGGTTTTCTTGCCTGTCTGCGTTCGTATGTTTATTCATTCCACTTTTGTTTTGGATAAAAGCACTTAATCAAAACAACTTTTCATTTTGTGACTAAACACTTTTCACCTCGATGCATTTGCAAGTAATTTGTCTTTCATATCTATGCATGGGTAGAGTATCTTTTTGAATCACCGGCACTTATCATCAGTCAGAGACCTTAGTTTTCATCTTTTAAACTACACGATGTGATTTATAACGCATCACCTAGTCTTGTATTTTTCCTCCCGATCTAACCTCTGAAGACTAATGATAATCAGGTTGTTGACGATATTCTGATGCATAATATAGTCAGTTATTAACTCATAACTATCAGTGTAGGTAGGTATGACATTATAATCCATTTATCAATTGCCAAAGGACCGACGTACGAATAAAATTCCTTACATATGTTGCTACCTTCTTTATAGCGAATATATGGCAGAAAATGGTTGATCGTTGGTCTAAATAGGTCATTACTTCCTAGTTCATTCTATCTCACTAAGATAGTCTGTCAAAGCGATTAGAAGTGCCCTGCAATGCACAAGTGTTCACTGGCTCGATCCCTTGGTCAAGGCAAACCAAGCCCTCCGTATGTCAAGGATCGGAAAATTGCTGTCATACTTGTCTGAGTAGAATAGAAACAGTGATTTGATATATCAGTAAGTGCTGGCAAAACTACGTAAATTGAGTGTGAATTCAAACATTCTTGGTGTGTTGAATGGAGTCCAATCCATGCATCGCACGTGTTTAAGGATTTCAACAACTGTTATAGCTTTATCAGTCATCGTTTATCTGGTTCATCTGGTAGCCTGGTCTCCAACTAACCACCAACGTCCAAACGAACAATTCCTTTAAAGTTTCAGGGAAAAAGCACTAACCTTGCTTTAACCTTGTGATCTGTCATCAACTATGTTCTATCTATCATCAAATAACCTGAGAGAACTCGATTAAATTTTCTGTTCGCGCCGCTCACCAGACGTGTTTAACTTGTGAATAACAAGCATATTTTAGTATGAAGCCATTTATTTTTAATCTTCTGACGAGTGGGTAGCTATGTGTAGCTCGCCGAGCTCTGCCGTGGTGTGCAAATACTGAACGCTTTCACAGCTTGACTGTTCCTAACAGAATTTGAATTGCCACAGTGCACCGTGGTTCGAGACCGAGGAACACCATCCAACCACTATAAGCCGTTGCAAACTACTGTAACCAATTAACTATTGTGGGAACTAATTTCCATGCAGCGAAATTTAGCGGTTCTGCATATGTTGAGAAATTTGCTCCATTAGATCGCAAACGTAAAGGTGTTTTAGGTTTCACTGACCAAATGAAGAAAAAAAGGCTTGGTAAAAACGATTATGCATGGGAGATATGAATTCCTTCCCACGTCTGTACAGTAGACGATCTGTTATGACTAGTTGAACCGTCGTAATATTAGAAATGAATAACGTTGGTTTGTTTTGTCGTTCACTGGGCATTTGCAAAGCACAACGTAGGATTTTATCCTGTCTTAGTTAACGCATCACATCCGAAGCTGTGCTCTCGACAACTGATGATCATTCCTCAATAGCGGAAATATTTGAACAGTTCTGAACTACATCGACTTGTGAAAAGCTTTTTTCTGCCGCCTTAATTGGATATTTACAGTACTTTTCCAACTTTAAATATGGTTAGTATAAAATTTTTCAAAAACTCGAAAACGTAATTCAACGCGTTACAATTCTTAATGGACAAGTGGTACCTGCAAGCTTCAGCCATACGTTTAGGAACACCGTCGTGTCAAGATCGACGAAATCTCACTTGTTCGATTGTTTTTGTCTTCCACATACGAACCTTAATGCTAAAATGTCAAAAAGATATGTAGCACGGGTTCTAGAAAGCCAGAATTTCCGCTTTGTACAATATGATAACTTGCATCCAGTAGCTAAGGACTTGTAGATTTAGATAGGTTTGATTTCAGGTGATAAGGCTTAATAGTAATAGAAATGTGTTGTCTCAAAGTTAAAATGGCCATTGTTTTCACATCAAGTGCATTGTATTCAATGCATCTGGGAAGTTCAGTGTAACACTAATAATGGATATGTATTCTTTCTTGATAAGCTTGCACGAGGTTGATAAATATATTTATTTTCGGCTAACGTTTCGACGTCTTCGTCTTCCTCAGAGCCGGTGATCCGAGTCGATGGTCCATGCTTGTTGGAGAAAAAAAAACTAATAATGGAATTTTGTATGCGTGCAGTACCTTAACTAGAGGCGCCTTTCAATACACATTTGGTCGTTGGTTCGATCTCGCACTCCACGCAATTCGAACCTTTCGCTTTCCTCCGGATCGGCGATTACCTAGCAGACGTCTTTGTGCAACGGTAGGCCGTCGTACAGGCCAAGTATGCATTTAGCAGAATTCATAGCTTATCTCTAAACGATGTCAAAAGTCTTTTCCTTCTATCGCTTATCACCAGATTTCTCTATGCCAGTGCTTTAAACTTTTATTTACACCCTATGTCGTTCCTAATTTTAATGTTAGACTTATGGAATTCACATGAAGTGGTAGTTCAATCATTTCAATGTGAGCTTTTTTCCTATAAAGCTATTTAATAATGGAATACGCTTGTTCTCATAAAACCATTTATTACTAAAATACACTAAGAGGAAGAAAGCTATTGAATGCAGCCTTGACTAATGAGGTTTCCTACACCCTTCATACTACTTAAAGTGCAATTTCGGAAAATGTGATGTCGACGCATTCTCCATTTCAAATGAACGGTGCGCAGTGTCGCCTTGAAAGCTATAGAAATTCTAAAGAGAGCGTTTTAGCAAAAAAAGAGGAGAAATTTAATTAACTCGACTGATGCATTTGAATTTCTTTGGATTCCTTCGCAGAAATTTCTTATGCAGAACAACCCAACAGTGAGCAAGGAAACTTTTCAGATGAAGTATGTCTTCCTGGATGAAGGAAATGATGGTGACTACAACTCGGCAGGAGTTAAAAGAGCGAATATGGAAAGGAAACAGTGAGTAGTAAAGATAATGTTTGTAATGACACACATAGATGGCGTTAAGTGGAAAAGATGAGGTGCAGTTACAGTATATCTTTTCACTTCGAACAACCTACTTTTTTTTCTCTGTACAACTTTTTTATCTACTGCACATTATTTTTATCATGCAGGATATTATGTGAAATACAACCAGAATGATGCTGAGATATTCGCAAAACTCCGGGCCATAGGTGTGTGCGGTGGGGATCGAACCTGCTACTACCTTTTCCGGAATCTGATGTGTTTACCACCATTTCATGCCGGTTCTTCGTTCCACCAACCTATCAGCCAGTCTACTAATTTCATTTCTTAGAATTAACTTTCTCCCAACAGTTTGCTGCCTTATCATATTCAGTATTATTTGAGTATCCAGTATTTCGTTCATGGTTCATCCTAAGCTGAGAAGGAGTCTGACATTTCCGTCTGCAAGACCAGCTAAGAGTAAACCAATACCAAGAATCACCACCGTTTGGTACTGGAGTAGTTTCACGGTAGGAACTCTCCCTCTGTGACCTGAGGAGGACTTTGGAGAGGATGACCTCGGCTTTCCAGGAAACTGTAGTGGCTAAAGTGAAGATTGGCCATCGAAGTATCCAAGTAAAGTAAGGTTTAACTTCAGCAATACAGTATCTGTTTCCAAGATCGACTTTCTATTAACCTCGGTCGGCATTGGGACATGAATGCGTCATTTTCTTGTTCAGCAATCGCGAGGTTATTAAACAGCATACATTTACTTCCATAGAAAAACACAGTACAATACAGCAGTAGCTGACACCAACGGTTGATGAAATACCTAAAGGTCATATGCGACCTGACCCCGTATGTTTGCATCAACTTCTGATGTGGGATGGTGCAGTCCTCAACCATATGCGACTTTAATCAGCTGTTCTAAACTTCCTCATTGGAAGTCACGAAAAAGCGGTGGGTTTTTCGAGAAGCTGTTGATTATGTAATTAACATTGAGTTTTCTGTCTTTTTGTAAGTGTTATTGAAGCGTTTGGCCTAGTAGATTGTATATCAGTATACCCTTCCAGGCTCTGAAGAAGGCGATACTGCCGAAACGTCAGCTAGCGTTGTATTGTATTGTGTTTTTCTATGGAAACAAATGTATGTTGTTTAACAACCTCGCGATTGCTGAACAAGAAAATGACACAATACTGTATATTTCATCAACTTATTAAAATATACGCGACTGTGCGTAAATTTTTGCCCCGCCCGGTGTGCATAGAAAAATTCGTTCGCAAAAGGTTTCTTTGGAGATTACTAAGAGTAGAGAGTAGCTTTTCATGAACCACATTTAGCACAACATCTGTGCTAAATTGGCTGTTCAATGGATACAAAAGGATATAGCAAATAGGGTCCTTGTGGAAAAATGAGCAGTCGGAAACAATATGCATTGGCTTCAATGCATAGAGAGGCGTCGGTCGTAAAACAGAGGGAATTTTTCGACTGGTTTTCATTTCTACCATTCTTTGTGTGTTTTTCGGTTCAAGTAGTGGTACGTTCCACTCTAAACTGCGCACAGACTCCGTGACTAATGAAACCTCCGACTTTGACCATTTTCTTACGTTTTTTTGGGTCATTCTTCTAGCAACACCATGGACTTAGCAAATGAGTGTTTTGTTCTTTATTCTACTGCAAAAAAAAAACGGGAACGAAATAGCAGGCATTCGTCTTCTTCCACTTAAAATGGGATCTGTAAATTAGGTATTTCCACTTGATTGACAGAACAACTCTACAAGACCTGCGAACGGATGTATTTTTCGCATAAGGACCAACTGGCAGAAATGAAACACTTCGTCGGTGGTAAAAAGTATTCTGCAAATCTGAAAGAAGCAAAAAAGCTTTCGAAGCATCCCTATTTCCAGAAACCACAAATTTATCGAAACTGTCCACAATTATCAAAAAAAAGTGGATGAACTACTAATGACACCCATAGGACCAAAGAAGGCCGCTTGTTAAGTCCGCTTGTTAAAGCTTCAGAAATGTTGACATAGCTCTCTTTATGGAAGGATGTGTCTGCGCTATCTTTTACTTCATCAATTTGTTGTTTCGTGGCATCTTCTCACTCGACGACCTCTGATCCGTAAAGTCCGGCGTGTGTCTATGGTAAAAACCTGAGCGCACTTTGGCGTAGCTATCTTGCTATCTTGTGTCTGCATGGTAAGAAAGCTTATCCAGCAAAGTAAGGTACCATTCATGTGATAGAGATGGTGCTGGCTCTCGTATTATTTGCGAATACATGCTCTAATATCATGTAAGTGTGGAAGTCATCTGCATTACTTGTGGTCCCATTAAAGGTTTAGTGACTCGATCGGTTTCTGGTGAAAGCCTCCAGCAGAGCTACTCAGTCGGCTCAAGGGGCATGAAGAGCCTCACAGTTTTCCGATGAGGCACTATATTTCACCGGCTACGCTGAAAAGACTATCCGATGTCTCATAGGCTCTGTAACGAGAAATCTTTTTTTTAGACCCATTAGCTAGGCTTTCTGATGGAAATATGGATGGAAAAATCAAACTCACTATATGCTTGCGTGCCCCAAAGTGGAAGAGAAGAGTGAATACACAACTGTAATACGCTGTTCGCTATCACCAGCCACGACAGTGAGGTAAAACATTGTGAAGATGTAGCGAAGTACAATAGTACAGTCGGCATAAAGTTACTCACTTTTGAATAACTTCTTGAGGCGTCCTCTAAACGGTTTCTCTCCTCACTGTGGCTTGGCGGTGTTGCTGTGTGTCGGGCTACGGTGTACAGCAGGTGGATCCATTCCCGCAACAGAGTCTCCCAAGTTGAGAGGGAGTCCGACGTTTTCATTAGGAAACCCAGCTAACAGTAAACTAGTGTCAGGGACCCATCTCCGTTCTGGTACTAAATTAGTCGCATAGCTACAAATCTCTCTTTGATCCACAAGAGCGGCCACTGCTCGTGGTGGTGAGGGCCAGGGGCAGATTTTGGCTAGGATGATTAAGAGACTGCAGCTAAGCACAAGAACTAAATCAGCAAAGCTCTGAAAAAATAGAAATTGTGCCGGGAGCTGCACAAGCACTGAAGACGGATTATCCAAGTTTCCAGCTTTTCTCCGGTTAGAATCAATTGTTTCTAGCCTAACAATAGAGGTGAGGTGCTCTCTCATTAACTCTCATTTCCAAAAAAAATTCCAAGTATTAAAGATTTCACACGGTGTTTTAATAGGCAGTGTACTATGCAATCATAACTGAAGTATAGTGTTTCTTTGATGATGAGGTAGTAAAGTATATTGCCATGCCAACCTTAATAAAAGCGATGAATATGAGAGTTTATCGACTCTCTTAAAGCAGAAGACGTGGAAAATGTTCTCCAAAGGAAATCTATGACGTCAACTCATTGAAAAAATTGTGGCAAGTAACTGATCTTTGAATGCTTTCCCTTCTTCAAGAATTATGCGGCGTCCAGAATTAATTCCCATTTAGCCATGGTGTGCTACTGATTGGATAAAGTGTTTGCCACACGTCTCTCACACGTTCCAAAAATGGCGTGTCAAAAAAATCTCAAGTTTCACATGCATTGTTGTATATTATCGACTTTTCCACTTCTACTAAGTGATGAATACTTTCTCGATTTCACAAAAGAATTCGTACAGTAAACCCTCATTTCCTGAGGTTATTTCGAAATGCTTTGCTTTTACATCGCTTCGCCATCGTCGTCGCGCCATACCTCCCGATGATTATGGTATGACTTGCAGGATTTCTAAAGAATTTTTTCTGCTAACAGTCAACAGATTGTCTCCATGACTTTTCCACTAGGACTATATCTCCGAGGACGGAGTTCGTTGCTATGGATACGCCGCCAAATTTCTAAGAAAGGTAAAGTGAATTAAAAATGGAAGTCGAGATTTCCTACTCATTCTCACAGTAAGTACAGCATCGCTCTATGCACTACGTAAACGTTTCAACGACCTGTCTTCGTAGGTCGTACGAGTATCGACACTTATTTCATTATGTCTTTCTTCTACAACCGTTATCCATAGAGCTAGTCGTATTCGCTTGCCGTTTCGTCTACGTTCTGAAAGCTGAGTTAAGATAACAGTATAGCTGATTTGTCTCTATAATGAAAACAGCGGTCTATTTTGTTGATGACTTCCCTCGAGGTCTTTTGATTTTTTCGGGATCCACTCTGTCACTTTTTTCCACCTGTTGTTCTCTCATAATTCACTGGCTCGTTGATCTTTATTTCCTAAATCCTATTCTATTGAGCTTCGAAGGGTCTCGAAAGCGGGCTACTTTTCCAAGATTTGAACTACGAAAGCCGGCTTAGCAACGATTGTGCCAGTTGATCTTCGAAATACCTCGCTGTGTACTGGCCCAACAGTTTCGGTTCCACTGTTTCATCCACCCACGTTTTTTCTACACAGCACAAAGCTGGGCGAACTCTTACGTCAACAAAGTGGGCACGTAGGACCGGATCGTTGCAGTGATCAGTGGCTTTTGTCAAAAGCATAAATTTGGTTTATGCTGCTCGTTGTCTTTGATCGAGTTCTTCTCTTATGTGGTTGTACTACTCATTCTCTCAGCATGATGTGGTCGCCTCAACTCTTGATCTATGCTGGATATTCTGTTCTCTCTTTTGCGAAGGACGTTCTTTATGAATTTGGTTTTGTTTTTCCTGAATGATTCGCAAAAAAATCGATGTGAACCCAAACCATGAAGGAAGAAAAACTTGCGTTCAACGTGCAACTTTTCTCAACAAACAAAGCTGAGACACCATCTTTCGCTCATGCTTCCAAAAAGTTTTGCTTTGTGACTTTAGAGGCTTGGAAGTGAAGTAAGAAACCTCGGATAATACATCAATGTAGTAGTCTTCACTGTTATCTCCTACGACTACTCCACTCTGAATCAGTTTCTCCTTCAATTCTCATCCTTCCAGTATTTCCTTTGGCTCCCTTTTCCTGTCCTTCTGTGTTAATCAATTAACCATTACATGGACCAAGTTTTCAGTCAGCGATGATACACCAGTGTAGTAACTGTCAGTATACAAGTCTACCTACATCCAGTAGACCTTCCGTGAGCCTCATCATCGTCAATTCATCAATACTGCCAGTTTTGTAAGCATCACAGCCAGTATAGACGTATAATGCTGCATATGTAACAGTCCTTGTTTCACCTTACTTTAGATTGACTGTTATCCAGGATCAGTGGCTCCGACGAATTAGACCGCTTGAACACTCATTGTTGAGACAACCCTTCTTCTTATCCTCACATTCATTGTCACCTTCGTGTTCCTCTTCATTCAGTCATCGACTTGAAACGCAATAGATACTGTGTTCTTCGCTTGTGGTAAGTAGTCAACTGGAAATTCTCTCAGTTGCGTTCCGACTACATGACCCAATTTAGAAAACAGCATTTTTCCACCTACGAAATTCATCAAAAATTATAACCACTTAACATTTCCACATGGATAGGACGTTACTGGGACATCTGGCGTTATATCATTAATGGCAGGAGGAAGCTCCTCTAGATGACACGGAGCTCAGACCTGTTTCTGTCTTTGAAGATTTTTCTTTACGATTCCGTTTCTTCAAGAAAATATGAAATCTCCGAATTAATTATCACGGGATGTCCCATGGACGGGCGAGCTTCCGCTTAATCACGAAGTGTTATTAGTTGAAAACTTTTTGAAAGAATTGTATTTGATAGATTAAGCTGGACTAAATGATTATACCGAAAACATCCATTTTCGAAATTCGTCCTCTACACTGTAAAATCGAATGCCTTTTTTTAAAAAACATTTTCTTATGCTTTTTCACTACTTCGGAAATAAGAAAAAAGTAGAAGACATATATGAGGTGTAAAAGAAAGTAAAGCAAAATCTGAAACTCCCGTATTTAAACATGTCTACACATGCGCGTATGTATGTATGTGTGTGTTTGTGTATGGGTGTGGGTGGATGAGTGAGTGTGTGGATGTGTGTGGTTTGTACATATGCTTATTGGCTCGTCTGTAATTTGACGTCATTGTTTCAGATTTTATGCATGGGCGGGAAAACGAAGCGATTCGGACGTCGCAAAACGGAGGCAATTCTACGCATGGGCGGGAAAGTAGTAGTAGGACGAAAAAACGAACGGAAAATTACTCAACACTGATCAGAATTTAGAAGCTGAACACTCGTAGAGTCATTCCTTATAGTATATATCGATCCGAAATGGGTATCAATGTAGAAGATGTACAACGGTAATAAATAAATCTTGACAGCGTAGTGTCTTAGCAATTTATGCTAACCGTATGATTTCAGCCAAGATTGATCTCTTTTCGAACAAAATGATTATTGTGAAGAATGTGCTATTTGTCGTCAGAAACGGGCCGGGTTTGGGATATGTAATTGAATTTTCTGACGTTCAAATGAATCACAACGATTTATAGGGTTTCCAGAAATTGATGTGTGGTTAGCATTTAATGAGCAAAAAGAAAAATTGTTCTACATTAATAACGCTTGGCCATTTGGGAAATCATAAACGTAATATCTCTTGGCATGAATATATGCTTTTCTCTCCTTTCTAGATGTCTTACTCCATCCGTAGTAGAATGGTGACCGTGAAAATTCCATAGGTATTCACAGCAGACCTTTGCCTGTTTGAAGAAGGTTTGCCAAAAACGACTCCACTATGGCCTCTTGCGAATAGCCGAGTCGACTCGATTAGCACATCGAGAGTGATGCTACAGGCTGAATTTCATCTTATCTACCTAACTGCATCACTTCTATCACTTATACCACGACAACCATCTATTAGCTCTAGAGTGCATTAACAAAATCTTCATTTGTCTCTGTTTAGAGCTAAAATTGAGTAGCGAACCCCACTCGCTTGAAAGACACCCATAAAAAGCACAGCTTTCCTATGACAGCGTAGTGTCTTAGTGTCATTATTTCTGTTTTTGAAATGGTGATAGGTACAGGAGTAGCTGAGCTCTGCTGCGATACCAAACGAATCTGATGGGATCTTATCTAACCAGTATAGTCTTCAATCGTTCCTTTTGCACACCAGAAGTGGCCAAATGCTCGGGTTGATCAGGGGACACAATTCGTATCATTCCAGCTATATCACTTGTGGCCTCGCTGCTCGTCGAGCGACTCGGGCGCTAGTAAACCGACCATTTTTCCCTGTCGCGTGCAAGAGTTGCCCGTGTGTTCTGAACGCTCTAGAGACTCATAGAGCATCATACCTTTCTTCTAGGATCTTCGTGAAAAACTCCGACTATGGGGTCGGCGATCTTCCTGCTGTACATTTAACTTTCTGAGGAATCCGGCCACTAACGGCTCTTGTCTATCGGTTGTCGCTCATGCGCACTACGTAAACGCTGCACCTTATTTTGGACAATTTGGCACATTGAACAGCGTCTTTGATTCTTGATCGTTGACGTAGGTCGGAGTTTCCGAACCTCTCACTTGCGTAGTAATAGATAGTCCCAGTACCATATCTCGCATATTTGATATGCTACCTTTAATTTTTAAGATCTCTGGAAAGAAAATGTATAGCTTGATGGTGTTATGGGTACACTCTTAGTTGGGCATATAAGTAAAGTTGTTGAAATCCTCCTCAAATTATATGAACTGGGAAGCCATGCTCCTGCTGGACACACTAGTTTTATCAATGAGGAACACCATGGCAAGAATGAGACGGTGGACCGTTCATGAGACCTGCATCCTTTGTTCCTTTATCACTATCTATGCAAAGAAATACACTGAATAGGGTCCAAAAGCTTTTTCAAACATCCACTTGCTTAGAGAGTTCAGCGAAAGGAAGGAAATCCAGCAAAAATTATACGTAAGTTGCATCATGAAATTCTTTGCACGTGTTATACATCTCGACATCATCGATTGGTAGTGATTACAACGAACGATAGTATGTTTGCGTTTGAGAACACATGTTTGTTTGATGAACCGATCCAAACGGCCACTCGATCACTCCAATGCCAACTATATCCTATCCATGGATTTGTTAGCCATCCTACCACTTTATCTTCGAGAACTAACTTGAAGGGTCGGTTAAAATAACATTGGGCTCGTCGTTCTTCCTTGAAATGAACGAAATCTGGAAAATGCACTTTTCAACAGCACTGTGCGTTGAAATTTGAGAAACCAAAACGTAGACTGCCTATGCGCTAATCCAAGATGTATAAACGAAATCACTTGCTTTCTTAGACACTTCAGCCTCCTCTTTTCAATAGTCGTAGCACTGATTTGTCTTGTTACATTTTAATATGAATAAAGTGAACAACATAATAAGGAAAGGCACAAAGCCGATTTTTCACCGAAAAGCACAATCTTTGGGATGACATGAGTCAGAAGCAGAACACATAGGGCAGAGAAGAAAAACAACTCCCACCTACATGGCCAGTTTCTTGAAAACGTGCGCTTTCACTAAAAAGGTAACCTGAAAAAAGTCCCCAGCGCCGACATACTATTAACCACGACGTTGGTGAATTCTCCACTGTTTTCTTAATGAGCAGGCACAAAGTTGTTAACACTCTATCCATTCACAATAGCCGACGTTTGGGTGGTTTCGCCTCCTTCAAAGCCTGTGCACATCAACACTGACACTTAATCCATTCAGTTCCATAATCTTTTTTTTCCATAAAGCAAAGTTCCATAATCTTAGCAGTTGCTTCATGGAGACAAATCGCACAAAATCGTACATGGATGTGGAATGTGCCTAGCTCTGACCAAAATTACATTTTCCGACTTGAGCCAAGCACATTCACAGCTCCTCCATCCATGTAAGACTTTGCGCGACTTGTCTCCATCAATCCATCAATTAACTGAAGGACTTAAAGGAACAAACCGGTGAGTCAAAATCAATGTTTCCGTTTTATTTAATGTCTATTATTTAGGCAGTAAATAAAAGTGGAACATTGTGATTTCGACAGCGTTTTCTATTAAACTGGTTTCAGTGCCTATTTGTGCTCCCCACATCATTACCGTTGACAGGTGATTGCTGATGGCACCTTTATGGCAAAAAACGTGCTGAGAAAAAAGCCAAAGCAGGAACACCGATGATGCAGTCACTGGATAGCACGTTAGCTACTGCAAGGGGAAATCGCGAATTCGAAATCCATCTGAGTTACCGAGTCGTTCCCCTATATGAACATCTTCTTATTTGTTTTCACATAAAACGGGGAATTTAAGAAAGAGTTTTACTGCTGAAGTTCTTAAAGTGTTAGTTGGAGCAGATTGCGTGTCAGTTTGACTTTACCAACCTCTGAGGTGGACAAAGTCGCCAATACATTGGCTATTGTGAATAAATAGTGTATTAGCAACCTTATGTCTGCTCATCAAACAGGAAAACAGCAAATAAGAAGGTTTCAGGTAGAATAAGTAAGCTGTAACAATGAAGGAGCAATTTCAAAATAAACTAATTGCAAAATTTGCAGATTTGTGCTCATATTCCTAGTTCGTGACAACCAACTTCCTTAGCCGCTGGAGACGACTGCTGGCAGGAGCGGTTGCTTGTGGTGGTCAATTGGGCACGAAATGTGCCACATTCGCAGTGGGTGCCGATCTTAATAGATTTCAGGAGTATAACTCTCACAAAACTTGTTAACTGGGCGTATAGCTCTAGGTCCTATAATGGACACTGTCGATAAATCTTAAACACCGACGTTGTCGGTGCATCATGAACGAATTACGTACCAAGATGGTTCAGCGATGTTAAGCAGACGCGATAAACATTGACCTTCACTGTAAGGCTCTGTGTGCGTGTATATGTGTGCATGTGTGTGTCTGTGTGTCTGTGTGTCTGTGTTGTGTGTGTGTGTATATATATGTGTGTCTATCGACTAAAGTATTAGAGTATTAGAGAATTTCCGTCAAATAACCGGACTGAACGACGAGAAACGTCGGACTGTTTACTGCTACTGGACGTTGGCGCAATATGATACCAAAGAGCTGGATCCGCCAAGTGGACCTGAATTCAGGCCATTTTTATGTCACTAAAATATTAGTTCAGTTTGTTACTTTTGGTATAAACGATGCTCTGGACATTGAATACGTGCTCACTGTTTCCCTTCGATTCACTGTAACTGTTGAAAACTTTCAAAATCCTTAACAACAAACAAAAAATAATCTGTACCCATAAGACGTTTTGAAATTGAAAAATCTGTCTACCGTTAGATCACTGGTGGAAACTTTCAAACGTTTCTACCAATTTAACGTCTCGATGTCGCAAAGCTTTCCAAATCCTGTCCTTATTTTCAGAGTTCAGACTGTCAGTTAAGCCTCTTATCGAGAACAAAAGATAAACGTGCTATAGATAGCAGGGCTAATTTTGTATGACAATAAGTGCGTAGCATTCTTAATTGACGATTTAAAGATGAAAATTACACAAGCAATATAGTGCTCGCTTGTGCCGGATTAGGAATAAGGAGAACTATTTAAATTATTCGAATAGATGCGAATCGACAGTTTTCATCATTTAGTGGCAAAGTTCATATAAGAGGAAGATATCTAGGCTTCATGAGAAAACTTATGAAAAACCGATACACCGCTCTCACCTCCGACATCGACGAGTCCAAGGAGAGCACCCAGTGCACCAACTATAACTCATCAAGGTTTACATTGGACGAAAGCAGCGAAATGGAACAAAACGTAAAACTATCCGTCGGAGAGTTCGCTCCCATTCAACACTTGTACGCTTTGCGCTTCGAAATGTGTCTCCGTTTTCCACATGTCAGAATGCTGTATCGATATTGTCTACATCTAAAATATTTATAATCTTCACTACAACCGTAATAACAGACACCACATTCTCATTTTATCTACGATGCAATAATAATTTGAAACATCGTAGATTTCTTGCCATAAAAATTTATTTTTATCTACTAGTCCAACTATAATTCTAGAATTGTTCAGTATCTTCGAGGCTCTCGAAAACAGGAGCACTCCGTAAAAATACACACAGGATCACCAAGATAGTAAATGAGCTATCCTTTGCAAGGAATCGAATCTTTTACGAAAACCAGGACCACATCATTTTGATAAAGCCTAAATTTTAGTTTGGTGCCATACTTCTGGTCAAGGATCCCTCATTTATATAGCTTTGTCACGTAGTAATCTTCACTTGTATAAAACAGCTGTGTTGTAGTTCAACGTGATTGCTACAGTCTACTATATACTTATCTTCTCATGAGAGATTTCTTTAAACGATCCAGATGTTCTTTCATATGAAAATGAAATCGTACAACTGGGTAACGTGATCGCTTTACTACGTATCACACTATGATCCACATCGTTCTGCTCCATATTGTTCACTTCACTGCAATGCTATAAATAGTCAGGATCAGGATAGAGAAATCACTTATTATTCATTATATTTTTGTAGAGCAATCACGAGGTGTTATTTTGCTTTTCATTGCAATGAAGCTGACGTTTCAGTGGGTTTCGCCACCTACCGAGCTTGGAAAGGTCAAGTTGACAGAAATCTACCTAGCCAAACACCTCTAACCAAACAGAGGAAATGCTGAACCAAGATTTCAATCATCTTGAGCACAGAATAGCTTCTTTACAGACTCAGCGCTTTCTATGAGTTCTTGACTGAATATGTCAAGTGGAGACCAACCGCACACAACGCACATGAAAGCTTAATGTTCCTTTTTATTACGAACTTTTTAAACGGGTGGGTATGGTTGAAATATCCAAACTTGTTATGACCAGGTGTGCCTTCAAAAATTTTAGACAATTTTTAACAATTTTTTCAATGATTTAACAACCAGCTTTATTGATTTATGCGGTTATACTGAGTCATTCAAAATATAGATCGTCATTCGCCCAAAGCTGGAAACATCTTAGAACGGCGTTGAATAAAATCTATCTGAGATGCGGACAGTTGTTTAGTCGACTTGCGATAACTATTTGACGATAGGTAGCTGATTGTTTGCGAAGTATGACACTAGTTTTGTCGAACTGGTAGTGAACGACTGTGTGGCCGTCCTTAGATCGCCACTATTCATCACGTTGTTTTTTCTCCGAAGCACTCTCTTCGAGCCGACTGGTCGGTCAGATGCTTTGCCTTCAGCCAGGCCAGTCAGACAGACCGGCCAGTAGTCTCGCGGAAAGCGGAAAAACCCTCTCTGCCAACAGTACGGCACTCCGTTTTCACGTGTGAGCGACAAAAAGGCGTCCCATCCCAATGTGAGCAGAACTTGGGCGGCTTCCGGACTCGTTTTCCGGTCGAAGACTGGATTCCCGCCAAGCACGCCCGCCTACAGTGGCCTAAGTGCGTATCGCGTATAAATAAACCTGTGCATATTTTTATACATATATACATGCATTCCAGCAGTGTTGCAAAGATTTTAGCCAAACTGATGAGACTCGAAACGAGGATCTAGAAATGCTCTGTATTCACGGTTGTGTTACTCTCTATTAGTTCACAGTTTCCACTCACTCTGTGATGATCCTTTTATTTTCGTTCCGTTTTCGCATCTCACAGATGTTATAATTTCTCTAGACAGTTTTGTTTACTGGCCATTTCGGCTTTAAGCTATTTTGATTCTGAGCTTAATTGGAGGAGAAGCAACGAACAAGCAGGTAGCCATGATATTCCAGTAATCATCTCTTTATACTGCTGTTTGTCCCAATAACATTTAACGCCCAATTTGCAGTGAGTACAATACGTCCGATGCGAAAATAATGGCCGCATGCGACTTTAAACCAACATATCTGGGCGCATTCTAGTCTCTATTGGTAACTATCTCAGGTGGCTGAATAAATATGGTAAATATCTATCGGAAAATGTGAAAGCCACTAGAGTATACTTATCTTTACCAACAAGATAAAAGTTATTCTTTCTACCAGGGTGAAATTCTTATCTTCTTGAACACATGATCCATACTCCTTTCACTTTCTTTCTCTCCCTCTGAAATTCTTATCTTCTTGAACACATGATCCATACTCCTTTCACTTTCTTTCTCTCCCTCTGAAATTCTTATCCTCTTGAACACATGATCTATACTCCTTTCACTTTCTTTCTCCCCCTCATGGATCATATTTCAAAAATGAAAGCTGATGAATAAGCGGGACTTTGTCTAGCTGGCCACGATGTTTACTCCAAGCATTATTATTGTTTGTGGTTGCACACCGCGCACTGGAAATTTCAAAAATTGTCTTCATTCTCAGTTTCCTGGAAATCGCAATCCAAAATCTATTTAAAGTCAGAAGAATGGCATACAAAAATTACTTACACAACAAAGCTGTTGGAACGAAATCTCTTCTATAAACCTGTGAACCTGTGAGTCCTGAGAACTCTTCAATCACTCAAATAATCATGGGATTATTGTCAGTTGTTGAAGAGCCCGCTTAGGACACCTTATGCTAACTGTAATTAAGAAGCTTTTCACAGTGCTTGAGATTTAAGGTAGTCCTTTAGTTGAGAAGAATCTTTCGTTATCCAACTTAGTCTTGTTTTCTCAGCACAACGTAAAAATTGTAACGGTTAACGTGTAGCCATTGGCACTAACGCTATGATTACTTATTATTCATCTTTACTTATTAATATAATTTATTGTTTTTGCTGCTATTATTATTTTACAAGAAGCATCTTCACATCTACTGCTTGGATCTCAACATTTCTTGCACTGCATAAGCTTATTTGAACCCGTACTCCACAATGGCCTTCTATTTTTGCGTGTCGCTTAAGCTGCTGATTGAGGATTTTTGGTGTTCTCGAGACCGTCGAATAACTTAGCCTTGCAGCCCTGGGATTTCCGTGCTAAAAAATTTCTACGTGATTTAGAATGACTGAAATAGTCCAAACACGTCTGGTGTGAAAATGATTCTGAGATACTAGGAAAACTCCGGACCGCAGACATCTCCAGTGGGGAACGAACGCGCAATTACCCTTTCCGGGGGCTAAAGCGTTCAACACCACATCATGCAGGTACATCGTTTTGCGTATCTCAGCTAGTTTTCGGTCCTTTTTCTAAGTTTGGTATTAATATTCTGCTCGAAGAAGGATGAGCGCCTTGGTGAACCAGCTGTGGATTCGAGCCAGAACCGTGTTCGTCACGAACAATATCACTACCACTGCGCTGTCCGCTCCTGCTGTTAGTAATGATAACAACAAAGGTCATTTTCTACAGAGAACCTTGCCGCATAGAGCTTTTTCGCACTTAACGTTACGTTCCCTCCCAACGGGTTACTGCCCCATCGTGGCTGGGAGGTGTGCCTGGGCGTCGGACTGCGATGTACAGCGGGTGGATTCGTCTCCCTGGCAGGGTCTCCAAGCTGAGGAGTCCGTCGTTTCCATCAGGATGTCTAGTTAAGAGCAAACCAATACCAATACCAAAATCTGCCACCGTCTGGTGTCAAAGTAGCATGGTAGAAAATCCCCCTCTGATCCACAAGGGCTGCGGCTGCCCACGGTGGTGAAGACCTGGGGCAGACTTTGGCAAGGCTGACCTCGGGATTCCAGGGAACCACGGTGGCTTAACCAGCAAATTTCCGAATAATGGTGATTATGTTGGAGCCTGCACAACCACTGAGGAAGAACGGTTCAAGTATCAAGTAAGTATCAATGTTAAGTTCACAGTGCCACATTTCCATGCGTGGTCGTCTTAGCTTCTGTTTGATTGAACGAGTTCTTCTTTTCCAACAGGCTTAGTTGCTTTCAAGTATTGTGCACCTCTTCGTCTGTAACTTCGTAATTTTGTATCGTGCAATATGTGAGGTTTCTCAGGCATCGACTGTATTTCTGCGTCAGATTGTGAGTGTACAGGAGCAGTTTTTCAGGTAGATGCCAGCTGCCAACGGCAATTGTTCAACGTCTGCAGCCTTATGTATGCAATTTCTGACGCGGGTCGCCAACCTCGCCGTCGAAAACGCGTTGATGGACATGTCGACGGTAAGTGTCGGAATAGTCGATTTTGAAATATCCTCATGAATTCCCTCTGCCGACCTAACGCCAATTCGATATCAGTTGCTGTTGTTGATCATCCCACTTGTTGGTGCTACCAAACCTAACAAAATGGCTCTGAAGAAGGCGAAGTCGCCGAAACGTCGTCCATCGAATCACAACAACAACAACGACAGCTCAACAAGAGGAGCTCGTAAGAATATAACTACGTATATCGTTTATTTATACCGATGTTCATAGAAAGCAGTTCATCTGAGGACTTTGAAATAGTTAATCCAAAGTCACAATACCCGTGGTGACTTATTTGTTGTTATGACCCGTGTTCAAATCTACGGTGCGGATCCTACCACTTCTTGCATTCGACTCGTTCCCTCACATCCACCATCAACAAACGTCTTCGAACTTTTTTGCATGTGGGCACGGCTAATGTTTAATAAATCCTTCGTCCTCATTGCGAGCGCCGTTGAACACTGGTCGAATCTATTCTACTTGGAGTCCAGCTATGGCCGTGTTAGAGGGTTCGAGCATAAGACAGACAGGACTGATAGCAATCCGCTGATCACAAAGGATGAGCAACATGGTGGGCCCAGAGTGGTATCGAACCAAGGCACGGTTAGGCGCGATCATTCCGCACAATTGACTAGTCACTTACGGCAATTTTGGAAATTTGTTTCTAGATGTCGGGTCATTTTACTGGAAACGAAGGTCCACTTCTGCAGTGTTGCAGGCCCACTAAAATCAGAGTTATGCTTTCCACAGGCGCCACATCTGGCCGACTGACTATCATAATGTTCAGCAACGAACCCTGCGATATTAGTCGAAAACATGCGAGATTTTGCCGGATTTCTTTGCTAGTCATGTAAATGATTATATCAAGTAGACCCTGACGGCGGAAGTGTTCTTATGATTTTGGCTACGCTTTACAATGCGTTGCATCCCAACAGTTTACGCTTCATCGTGGCTGCGAGGTGTTCCTGGGTGTGGGGCGCTGATGTACAGCTGAGGGACTCACCCTTGCGGCAGGGCCTCTCAAGCTGAAAAAGGCATCGGCGTTTCTTTCAGAAAGTCTAGCTAAGAGTAAACCAATACCAGCATCCGTCACCGTTCTCTTATCAAACTAGTGGCGTGGTGAAAAATCTCCCTCTGATGTACAAGGGCTGAGAGTGCCTGTGATGGTGACGACCTGGGCAGACTTTGGTCACGCTGTGCTCAGGACTCCAAAGAACCATAACGGCTAAACCATCAAATCTCCGGAGAATGGAAATTGTGCTGGGGCCCGCACATGTAGTGCAGAGGGGCCATCCAAGTATCCAAGTAGGTTGTAGTTCGTTGATCATTGATACTGAAATGTTTCGTTGCTGACCGCTCACAAATCCCTACTGCTCAAACGTACAGAATCTCGTGCTCTTAAAAAATATCCAATCGCGACCTCTCGTTTCTCATGTATTTCTCATGTAATAGTAGGTCGATATTCATTTGCTTAAGGGGCCAGAAAGTTTTGGCTGAACGTCTTTCTCCAGTGAACCATTTTCCCTTTCCTTCCACTTTTCGGTTCCTCAATAGTTTTCTTGATAACCGATCACTATAATATGTTTAGTTGGGTAAAGAAAAGTCCTGTGTTTTGTGTCTGCAATCGTTCTTAAGTCATTTGATGGAAAAGCAGTGATTTCAGTTTTATAGTTGATGAATGTGATTTTCGATCTATTCGACTCGAAGGCGCCAGCTTCACAAGGAAAAACAGACAGCTCAGTGGACAAAGGTCTTCGAGGGGCTGAGGCATTACTTGTGGACAACTTTTATGGTGTTCCGTAGTTATTTATATGTAAGTTGCCAAGATCTGACTGAACTCATGAAGGCGTAGTGAGACTACCGAAAGTGTCTGTCCATTGATCCTGTGAAAAGCATGAGTACGCATTGCCTTCCTAAGAGACATTAGACCGTATTTCTTCCATCATGGGTTACTGTTATCTCAGTTATTTTCCTTCCGAAATCCGTTCATAAGCGAATTTCTTCTGGACGACAAGGCGTTTGTAGCAACGTTATGTGCTGTGTTACGAATCTTTCTATCAGAAATCTATTGGCCATGGTGGCTGTAAATAATATGACAGTTAAATCTTTATTCCGCCTCTTAATATACTACCTGTGCCTAATCTAATCGACCTTTTACGATTCAAATTGGAAGTTTTATTGTAGAAAGGTTTTATTAAGTTAAATCTGGGGAGGTAGATGCTGAGGCTTTGGACGGTTTTACTCTTGATTACCGCTGGTGTTTAAGGTCATACGCCTAACTTCGCGATTATATGCTTTGGCCATTTCTCGAACGTCCACAGCTTCCCACACTCCCTCCTTACACTCAGTTTAGGTGGGAAAATTTCCTCGATCTGAAATTTTCGGCGGGTCCTTTTTAATGTCGGCTTTACAACGCCTGAAAATTGCTTTTAATGCTGCGTCTTATCGATTTCCTTACGAATCTTGAGGAATCACGTAGACCATAGTACGCCTGAGGGTTTTCAAACCACGCTAGCGCTGTCCCAACCCCGCTTGCCAACTTGTTACTGCATTGTTGCCAAGACGACTGTGATCCGTATAGCTGGTTTACCAGATGGACTTCCGGATGGAATTTTATAACTCGTTCTGAGCTAGGGAAAACCGGCGATAAACGCTGTCCTGTAAATTGCGACTGGTTTGCCAGGAACACTCCCGTCACGATTAAGCTCCCAACGAATGAGGGAATTCAGTACATATGCTATAAAGTATTCGCAAACATGTGAGTATCTAAGTGAACTTCGCTATGCATCCGCTCTATGAGCACAAAGCCTACGCCAACAGTTTTGCGGCAGGTACTCCCAACTACGAATACGACATTTCTCAGATCGGATAGTCACGTTTTTATAACTGTTAAATCCTCTAAATGTACAAAGCCGTTCTTCCTTATTGTTTTTGCAACCCAATTGTACTGGTCGTTTTATGCTCAATAATTTTCAAGTTGATTCGTCTCTGTGAAATCCTTAAAGAATTTATTGTATTTAATTGAATCCTGGTTTCACTTTTTCTCAAATTGATGATTTATCATTTTTTATGTATATTGTGTTTATTTCCTAGGTTTGTAGTTTATTTCATAACGTGTATGGCGCAGCGATCGGAGGCGCCCTGCATCGCACACATGGGATCGTTCCCCTCTCCCATTGCTCACAAAGCTTTCCATTCCTCCCTCCTTGGTCGGCAAATTGGTACCAGGTTTGTCTGGAAGCATAGTAGGCCGGATACACTGATAGGCCACCATGAAGGCCATCACGAGTCATAGCAAAGGGCAATTATGCATCCAATCACGTCTAACGATTCCTCATGTCCATTTGCGCTAAGGTGCAAAATCCAGAATATAAAACATAAGGACTAGTCATAGTAAAAGCGTTGCAACACTAAGTGTTTCGGGAGAAGAACTGCAGCACAGTCGGAGCAAGGAACTCAGTGCGAGCATGTTGATTGTGTCGAAACATCTAAAGAAAAATCGAAAGTCGAAGAAGCTCGACAAACGCATCTCGCACGAATTGAATAACAATGAAAGAAATATCCTTTTTTGAGGTATATTTGGCGATTGTACACAGCCAGAGCGAACAGCTCTTCTACCCTATCGTGAAGAGAGGAAAACGGAAAAATGAATCCTCTACGCTAACCGAACACGATTAGTCCAGTGCTTGGACCACGACGAAGCTCCACAGCAATTCACCTAGACGAAATTGCACCAAAAGAAGGCAGGCCTTACAGTTCGTTTTCTCCTTTGTTTCTGGTTTAATTCATTATATCTTCTTGGTCCTGCAAGTGGACGATATGCTACAGACTCTTCAACGGTTGCACACCTCACTGATCAACGCAAAGCCACCAATGATTCTCCAGGATAACGCGAGGCCACACGTGGCTCTACAGATACGGCAGAAGTTGAATGAACGGGGCTACAAAACCCTGCGTTATCCGCCATACTGGCCAAATGTCTCGCCCACCGGTTATCAGTTCTTCAATAATGGCCGCAACTTCCTCTTCAAGAATTCATTCGGAAATGGTGCCAATGCCGAAACTGCCTTCAGCGACTTCAGCGACTTTGTTGTCCCCTGATGCGCAAAATTTTATGCAACTGTTATAAATAAGTCTCCCTTGTGCGCTGAATTGTCTAGGTTCAATCTGAAGTGTATTTCAAACGAAAATGAAGAATTTTTATTAATGAAATTTTTAACAAATCTTTAACATCACTCAAATAATTCTAATAAAACTTTGAAACGATTTTAAAAAATCAATGGACTAGAACCGTAACATGAGGGGCATTTTTCCACACGAAATATTTAAGCTCCTATTTCTGCGGGTACATAGACTATCGACCAGCAAAGTCGGAGCAGATTGGAAAGACCAAATTTAACAACAAAAACTCGTCGTGAAAAACCCAAACACCCTTCATAAGAAATGAAAGCCAAGGGCAACGCTTGCTTATGGCGCACCATAGTCTGCACGGGAGTCGTCCTCTCGTCGAACAGGCGAACGCGGATAATATATGTCTATACCATGGTTTTCTCTGAAGACCAGAACCCCTTCGCGACACAGCACGTGGTGGTAGAGCTGTCTGCAAGGAATAATGGTAAGAAGAAGTTAACGAACTTCATACGAGGCCACACTGCAACGAATTATTCCAATAACCTCCAATAACTGATGAAATCTATCATGAATATGTATCATTCTACAATCTACCAACTTCTATAAATCCTAGGAAATTGTTATGGCTGAAGTATGCACTTACTTGAACCCAAGCTTCAACTCCCTCGGTGTACCACTCGGAAACGCGTCGCGGACGACACTGTGGAACATTTCCGCAGTGTAAGGCCTTCGCAGGCGCTTCAGATACTCATACGCCTTGAGAATTGAGCTGAGGAATTTGCCTTCGATGGTCATATTCTATGAAAGGTAAGCAAATTGTTACATTTAAGACCACGTATTGTCACCAATCACTGTCAAATTTTCTTAATGGTTCAGAGGAATTTCGAAAGCAGAAGTCAGCTATCTGTAGCGATCAGTGAAACGAAGACAAAACGGCCTAACTATTGTAATAAACACATACCCTCGATTCGAGGACTTCTTCACGGGAACAAAGCCGCACCTCTGAAAGCATAAAATAACTTTGCTTGAAAATAATTTGGTACAAGAACTAGCAAACATGTTGGCAAGGAAAAAGTGTAACAAGCCGTCAATAGACTAAACATCAAATAGTTGGACTATTTTTAACGGATATGGAATATAATTACAACCTACGTAGCGCTGATTTTTAGCATTCCAGTGATTATAAGCATTGGAATAGGAAAAAGATACGTTTAGGGATTCGATGAAGAAGTGAAATTTAATGATTCAGTTATCCTAGACGCTCCAAGAGTCTTCCTGAGGCACTCGGTACTTTGTATAAATGTCCTATGATATGAAGACTCCATAACAAAAGAAGAAGTATTGCAGCCTTTACTAAACGTTAGGTGGAGGCTTCAAACAAATCGCTCTTGCAATTCATTTAACAAATCCAACGCCTGAGATGTTCTATGCTGTTTCACGTTTGTACTAAAGACTTCTTCCAATATTATTCACACATGTACGGCACCTTTTGAACAGAATAAACGCAATGCGATCAATGGCTTTAAGAAATCACTTATTCGCTCTGCATGATCGAGACGCCGGTGAGTGGGAACCACATAGACACGAAACAGTTGAAAGGAAGATCGGTTCGAGAAAAAAAAAGAAGGACGAAGAGGACAATGAAATGCTCACCTGTAGGGACCGCAGTTTCGGCCGTTACTGCCACGTTATGGTTTCGCTGAAACTAATAATGACATTTGTTTTACTAATTGCAGGTGTACATACAAAATAACAGAGGTGAAAGAGGTGCCAAAATAATTCTATTCGGATGGTGAGCATTCGCGAGATGACGAAATCTTTCATTTCTTTGTTTCGCTCTTAAAAATATGCAGATCATATAAATGACGATGACATCGCCGAAACATCTGTGCCAAATTTCAAAGTTCCTCGTAGGTTTCGGTGAGCTAAAGGATAAAGCATAAAGCTCTCGGTGTTGATCAATTCCTGAGAGATGCGCCACGCAGTCGACTTCATTATGTGTCGTTGGAGATGATTGAATACAAATCTGGCCTTTACAATGACTCACGGTGGCCTACCGATGTATCGAGCCAGTGCTGCTACCCTCCTAGACAATTCTGGTACCAATTTGTCGACCCCGGAGAGATCGAACGCTTGGTCGGCCATGGGCGCGGGGATCGATTCCACATATACGCCGCAGTGGCGCCTCCAACCACTGCACCACACGCGCCCTTTTGAGCTATTGGCGAACTATATCAACAGAAATTCTGGAATAATCTATCAAAACAAATATCCACCGACCTGTGCCGACGAGATGACAGCTGAAGTTTGTTGGTTGTTTGGAGCCCGCTTACGACGTGGCGGTGTGGGAACTAACGCATCAAAAGATAGTTCCCGTAAGCACAACAGAGAACGCGTAATAGGACGCCGCTCCTAAAAAAAAATCTGATCCAGGAATGAACGAACTCAACGAATTACTTTTTCCAGTGAGACATAACTTGCAAAGTTCAACACGAACAAAAGCCGCAACAAACACAAGTTGATAGTAATTTAAACCGCTTACTCATTTCATATCAAGGTTAGTCTGCGTTTTTCCCTATCTTCTGTTATAAATAACTCCACGAATAAGATTAAATCAACCTAACTTTGGGAAATAACTTCCACACATTGACAAAAGTGGAAAGCCAATTGTAAGCATTGCAGCGATAATTTCGGTGGTAACAGAGAAGGGTCGTAGCAACCTGCGTCATAGGAGTTTGTTGGAAATTACATCTGCAACTAATCTTGACTTTAAGCGACTAATGAAAGCCATCTGACACGTCGAAACGACTGCCATACTGTTAGCACCCGTCGACCAAGAAGTGAACAGGTCCCACAACGAATCCCATCTTATTGTTATCTAAACTGTTCCACGAAAACACAGCTTTTCCAACGACCACTCACCATATTCATCCACTTTATAGAGAAAAAAAACCCATCGGACCAAAACGAAGAGCTCACACTTGATGCCTCCCTGATTGTAGAGGCGGCCTAGTGTGTGCAATTTAGGCGTCCAATGAACATGGATAACGACGTGAAGGAGGAATTAGACGGAAGAAGGAAAGCAACCGAGCCGCATTTGGACCTCTAGAAGAAGCCACCGTCCAACTACGACCCGAAAATCCGCGCTCACCTTTTCTAGTCATCGGCCGGCCTAACATCCTGTTATGCAGCAAGTGTCATCTTAGAGACCTAAACGAACACACATCTGTAGCGAAACAAAGAGAATCCGGTTGTATAATGGCAGAAGCATGCGCCAGATGGACGGCACGAACTGTAAGGTGAACTCCTTGAGGACACAGAAGTCTCCCAGGACGACCACCTACAACTTGGGCAGACCTGTTCGTAATTAACTATCAATCTGCCGTATTAACAGCCGCAGGCGTTTTACAGAACACGGTACAAGACTCACACTTGCCACCATTTTCGAGTCAAACAGACACCAAGGATGACCACTGTGAAGGAAGGAAGCGAATAGAAACTGAGCTGGGGTATACACAATTCGTGAAGTCGGCCCGTCCAAGTAGTTGAGTAGGTATTTCAGTATGTGGTAAGACTCAAATTCACACTACGCATTTCTTTGCAAACGAGAATTACTTATCGAAAAATTGACAACGGAGTTCATTTCAGCAAAAATATCGCTTGCTGTGAAATCTTCGACATTGTGCCACCGACCATCTTGTATTGAACTGAACTTGTTGTGATGAAAAACCGCCGAATTTAGATGAACCTGTTATTGCTTTATGGATTATGAGACTACTGCGCAATATCGTTTTCAAGAAAATACGGAAATGATGACTACCGCAGTAAAACTCCGAAGAGTTTGTTCCCCAGGGCTTCTTCCTCGTTCGGGCGATAGTATCGTTTCAGAGCTCTCGCGATAGCGAACTCTCTAAATTTGAAGGAGAAAAATGAACAAATTACCAGTAATGTGCTTACATGAAAAATGTTACGCTAAAAGTACAAAATAATATCAGCATACCTTTCCAATCAGACGCTGACTGAACCGACGGGTGGAAGCCATCGCCATCGCGCCGCACTTATGGCACTGAAGAACGTGCTGCCAGTTACTAAGAATTAACAAGCTTCGAATCAGAAACTGAACAAGAAACCTGTCTCCAACCTCACCACGCATCTACCTCAATGCGCTTCATTCAGTCGAAAAATCTTTACCAATCGTTAATTTTTGATATGCACCACAGCGCTTCTCACAACATCCAAAAATGAGAAATAAGCAAGTTGAGCTGACCAACAAAATCGACTTAGCGATGGAAGTCTTGGACCCAATAAGACCAATCCCATATCTGTCTCAGAGCTACAAGCCTATGAGTGTTTAATGTATGAAATGGACAACTGAGGAATACTTCTTATGAAGCAGAAGGTTCAAGCACAACACTTGTCCCATTACTTGTATAATGTATGTGTATGTGTCTATAATGTGTATAAAGTGTATATGTATGTATGTGTATAATGTGTATATGTATGTATGTGTATAATTTATGTATAATGACCTAATATCCTATCGATGTAAAAAAGAATGAAGTTTTGAAGGCAAAACCAGCATTAGTACGCGTGCAGCGCAGTGGTGGGAGTACAATACACCATGGGATCAATCCAGATGTCTCTGGCTCACCAAGCCTTTTATGCCACCGATGTAGCAAAATTGGTACCAGACTTCTCTGAGAGGAAATCAGCACTGGCTTGATACATAGGTAGGCCACTGCGAGTCATTGTGAAAACCTGATATGAGTTGTGAAGACCAGATATGAGTCTAATCACCTCCACCGATGTTTAGTGATATAGAATGCATTGCAGCATCTCTCAGGGTGTGATCAGCGCCAAGAGCTTCAGATTTCATTTTTTACACGATGCGTTAAGAGCGAAGAAGTAGCATTTATAACTACTTCCAACAGTAAACTCATCTTGTTGTCACACTGGTCGTACTCATTGCAATGATACATCACTAATTGTGACATTCTGTCAAAGGCTTGCTTTATCCATGTCTGAAGTTGGACTTAATCATTGGAGTTGTGGTAGTGATCTCCATTAAACTTCAGCATGGATAACAAATTCCTTGGTCTCACTGTCAAGCTTCACGAGGTTGTAACAAATCTTTGTTTCTGCCAACACATCGGCGTCATCGCCTTCTTCGCAGTCCTGATTAATTAAGTGTCCAGAGCAGTGACGTGCGCTTTTGTAGCACCGAGTCAATTTGAGAGGATTGAAGAATCATAGCAATGAAGTTACGTAAGCCAGTAATATCAAGAAATCAAGACATTGTCTATTCATGCCAAGCTTCAGTAAGAAACAGTGATAAACATAGTGCTTTGCCTGACGATAGTTCATATTATTCCGACTGAAGGAGGATGGATTACCACCATAAAAATACAGAATTTGGCTCTTCGTGACGTTAGTTCGTCCGTACGGTGCTCCACTCTACGTGGTTCTACTCAGTGCGACTACAGACACCCTTAATTATTGCTGTGGACACAAGACTCGAATCGTTTTTGTTTTGAAGAGGACTTTGGCTCTGTGGTGTTAGCTATAATATGATTAAATTAGCGTACCATAACTGCGTGGATTTCGTCTGAATCAATCCGAAACAATGAGAACACACCTGGTCTTCCATTTTGGAATCGATCTCGACGTATGCCGTCGTATCCCTAAAAGCACATTATTAAAATGTGATTGCCTTGCACGAATTACATCGCTTCGATTGCGAATGGAGATATAACTGGCTGCTGCAGCTTATTCGAAACACGGCTACAATTGCAAGAATAGTCAGAAGAAAAAGAAAGAAAACCACAGAATGTACAATAACCTACTGCTTCAATTAGTGAATGGTGAACTACTTTGTCTTTAAAACCGCGTTACCAAATTTTTTCACCAAAGCGCATTTAAACCTATTATTATATTGCAGGTATTATGCTTTTTCATCTCCACAGAAATACTAAACGGAAGAAGTAAAAGTAATAAAACTGGATTCCTGTCTTACCCAAACCACTCGGCCACACAGGAGCAGCCACACTGGATATCAATCGATCGAAGGAAGCTTTCGCTACCGTGCCCAGTACCACCATCAAAAGGCACCCCGAGGAGTTGATGCCGCAACTATGGCGGAGCCGAATCCGATAGGAAAACAGTTCCCATGGAATAGATAATAGCCTCTGTACTACCCAAAACTTGTTTTATTTTCGTGACAGGTCGTGGCAGACATGTGCATAGTTATCATTATTCTTTTCTATTGTCACACGACCCGACACCATATGTGACACACTGTGCGGAACCAAGCACTTTTCCCATTCGATTTGTTTTCTCGTATCCGCTGTCCGGAAAGGCGTTCGGGCTTTTTTTGGGCATGTCTTCGGCTGGTACTGAGAGATTTTTTCGTTTTTTTTGTCACGTATGAGGTTAAATGCCGGTTGACTCCATTCTCATTGGAAACTGGATATCCATCGAAGGAAGTTCTCACGTGGAATAGAGGCTACCAATTTCCCTACTTCCGAAGGGACGACAGGCTTAACGGGCTCAGTGGAAGGTGGTCGAACTAGCGCCTGGGCAGGCAGAACTTTTGGTGTAATGAGTGGTTTCATCACCACTGCTGCGTTCTGGCGTTGCCGACAATTATGCAGGAGTTTGACATACATGAATGAAATATTATTTTCAGAACGGCATAATCAAGCAGAAGTCTTACGTTTGAATCGATAGTCGTTACAGTACCCTCTTCAATGTTCCTGAAACTCAGCTAATGCTCGATCGTGCTCGGCGCCTATCTCTTTTATGCCTTAACTACCTGGCCTATTTGATTTTCGATATCTCTCCAGGTACATCAACTTATCAGTTCCATGACACTCATGCTCATGTCTCTCAAGAATACGTTTTAGAAGGATGAATGGTGTAATCGAAGGAAAGCAGCCTCAGCCAACTGTTGATCAGCTTTGGAATCGAATTCACCATGCAGACTTTCCAACGCAATGTGAACTATGGAAACATTTAGAGATGCCATCAGTGGTGTCAGTAGGGGAGCAGAACAAACCCGTGTCTAATGAACATTGTTGCTCTTATGAGACAGACATCTCCAAACGAGCCGTGAAAATCGAACAGTAATTGCCTCGAACACCTCGACGGCGAGTGGACGAAGAGAAGCGTGCATGGCGTCGCTCCCAAAACCGATGCAAGCATAATCGTCTCCAGAATGGCACTCAAAGATTATATCGAGACGTGGATCACAACAGAGGCGAAATGGTGGCTGTGAAGCTCTAACTGTTGCCAAAGAATATTTCAACCCTAGTCATTAACGCCTTCCCCAGCTTCTCAGCGTCTTATACCGTATAGCAGTCCAACTATGAACAGTATTGAAACGAATAGCTATCGTTTGCTGTCACGCCGACCCCTACAAAAGAAAAATAAGAAAAAAAAAACGAAACAGCGAAACAAAAAAAGTGATGACAAACGAAGCAGCGATAGACGGACTCATTCAAATTGTACGCCATGCAGCCTCCCTTCAACTCACCTGCGCATCTTGACGAAGGTGAATTCGTTTTTGGATTGGAGCGCTTTTCGGTGCGCATGCTAGTTGTTCATTTGACGCCGCATGAAACCCTACCACAGTATTTCGTGGTGAGTTCACTCGCATAAGCGCAAAATTTCTTCGGCGTTAAGAAACAGCGAAACTCGTGCACGTCCCCTTCCGATACCATTCAATCTGTGCTACTACCTTGATTTTTCGGTGGTCCGTCATGCATTTTGGTTAAATTAGGAAACTTCAGAGATTTCGATTTTGACATTTTTATTTTTTTGATGTGAGTTTGCTGCATCTATTCAATGTAAGTGCTACATACTCTGTACCTCTCCCAACGGTTTACCGCCTCATCGTGGCTGGGAGGTGTTCTTGGGTGTTGGGCTGCGAGGTAGAGCGGAACGATTCGTCCTCACGACAGCCTGTCAAGCTGAGATGGAGACCGGTGTCTCCATCAAGGATTCCCGATAGGTGTGAACCAATACCAGCATCTGTCACCGTCATCAAACTAGTCGCATGGTCGCAAATCTCTCTCTGATCCACAAGGGTGGCAATCGCCTATGATGGTAACGACCTTACCTTGAGCAAACTCTGGCATCGCTGTCCTCAAGACTCCAGGGAACTACAATAGCTAAACCAGCAAATTTCCATAAATGGGAGATTAAATTTGGGCCTGCAGAACCCGTGAAGGCGGACCGTCCGAGTACCCAAGGAATTATAAACTCTGTACCACACTGTGTTCCACTTTTCTATCTTGCAGCTACGTTGCTGTTGGCACTTGGCCTTTTTTCAATTAATAAAGATGAGGTTTGCTTCGTAATTTCTTTATTACTACAACATTTATACACTTCGTGCGTCATCACTCATGGAGAGTTATTGGAGAAAACAAACTGTTTCTAGAGCAATCTGGTACCAATTTCACAACCCCAAAGGAGTGAGAACTTGATGAACCACATGGAAGGCTGAGCCAGCGCCTGAGTAGTTTGGTCTCACCGCGTAATGATTGGCATAACTATCATTTCGCCACTCGCCCATTTTTGAATCAAATGCAATATTTACCAATGTCCAAGATTTTCTTCCAGCGCATGATTTAAGAAGGATCAGTTCGGAAATCGAGAAAAGATAAACTCCAGAGCTCGGCTTTTTTAAAGCTGGCACAAGACATAATATTGCAGTAATACCGCCGGTGAGTTAATAACTATTTTACAGGAAAGAGGTTAAACGAAGGCCACACATAGTGTGATGGTGAACGCGTTAGCCCCGGGAAGAGTAATAGCGCGTTCTTTCTACACCGCAGACACCTGTGGTCCAGTGTTTTGCGAATATCTCGGTATCATAGTGGTTGTATTTCGCATCATACCCTGCCGTGAAAACAATTTATAGTAGGGAGCAAATAAAAACTTAGCATTGTGATTTCAACTAGAGCTTCAGCTTAACTGGGTTCAATGCCGATGTGGGCTCCACAGATCAATCCCGTCGACGGGTGATTGCTAATGGCACTGATCGACAGAACTAGCTGAGAGACAGGCAAAACGAAGGCCGCTTGTTGTGGTGGTGAAGGCGTTAGCCACCGAAAGGTGTAGTAGCGCTGTGGTTGTTTTACAAGAGTTTGACGGAGAAATCAAAAATCGTGGTAGCCTGTTACTGCTATTACATCTGTAACTTTCAGAATTATTAGCGCAAGTTTTGCGCATAACGAATTTTTCGTCGATTCTTGTAAATTTTGCGCGCACAGCCAGTAAAAATTAAAAATCAGTGTGGAACTGCTGACTCACCTTAAGCCTTGCACGCAAAGGCTGCACTGCGATGAGATTCTGGATGCCTAAGCTGAAAGAATAAACCTTGATTAGTTATATTTACACCTAACACGTAACTTTGGAGAACAAACGAATAAAACGTTATGTCGCTGTAATTCAGTTATCGCAGGGCTCCAGGACAAACCAACTCAACCATCATTCAGAGACAATCACCTTGAAAAGCAGTCCTCAAGCGACAGCCAAACCCGTAAACAAATTCGAAAACCCCTGTGGTGATAGATGCGAAACGTCAAACAAAATGAGATCTATGCAATGTGCCAAGTTCAACCATTAAATAAATGACTGTGCAAAACTCTTAATAGCTGCCGCGAGTAAATACGAACTTTTAAAACTGATAAGGGACTACAGCCTTCTTCGACTATTAAGCCAACACTTGGTTGATAACAAAGATAAGATACGATAAAGGTTTGAACGGCTTCGCATTCGTGGAACTTGGTTCACACAAAGAAACATGTCACCGACATGGTCTCAATTCCTCTTAGTATTGCATTTGCAGGCATGAACGTGTTCACAGTCACAGTTGCCATCACAAAGTCTCAAGCACGCAGCAGCATTTATCAAGAGGAAAACCGCTGGCGGTTCTCAACTTTTCATTGTAATATTAGGCTGGAGAGTACGTTCAAAACCTTGCTTACGAGAAAACTTCTCTGATCCTTCCAATAGCGCTTCTTCAACGTTCCCACTTACAATGTTACATGTCCCTCAATAATTAAAGCACCTAGGATTCTGAGTTCTAGAAAACGGTCGATGATTGAAGAAACATTCACCATTATTCCACTCCTCGTTCTGAGATGTTTACTTCATTAACAACGAATTTGGGATTGTTCGTGAGTTGAGCGAGTGCCAACGCTTCGTAGAAATCGTGAGCGAGCACTAGCACGGTGGCCCGTATGCGACTGTCCGTGAGATGAAAAACAAGGAAGAAGGAAATCCAGAAATACAGAGCACGGTTGAAGCGCTTTGTTTTGGCGCACTTTGAGCTCCGACTAACTTGTATCTACTAGGTAATCCCCCAATTCCCAAAATGACCGCTTCCACACCAAAGGTGTCTGCGAAATCAACAATAATGGGAGTTACCCCCATGAGAAGCGGGTGTCCAACTTAAATTACGGTTTGGATCGGATTCGTCTCGAATTCCGTTACCTATGCATAGGGTATCCAAATACTCTAGAATATATCTAGTCACCACGAAAAAACGAAGCCTTCATTGCCTGCTAGATGAACCTCATGTTGTTGAAGACCACTTTATTGAAGATGTCAGCACAATTTTACTCCATGCTCGGCTATCAATAAGACAAGCGAGAAGTGCGGTCAGCAAACGATTCTGGACGAAAGTCTACTTGTTAGGTAGTTTTGCTGCTCCACACCCACGGCAGTAAACCAAGAAAAACTCTTTGTAGCTCGAAAAATTTGAATTTTCNCTGTCAAAAATCATTGTGCACATTGCAACAGTACCTGCCTCAATCATTGGCATTTGGACTTCTGTGCCTGAATGTGACTCTTCAGGTCTCGTTGACACGGCGTTGTCAATATGTCACTAAATCCAACTACTGTGGACTACCCGGTATTTGCGGCCGACAGCAGTGATTTATGATCGGTTTGATTTTTTAGGAAGATGTTCTCTCGCAAAAATAATTGAACGTCATTAAGTTTAGCACAGAGCAATTGCAAAGCCATAGACTAGCCAGTTGCAAAAGATTTCTTGAAGTTAACACTTGTTCCGTTTCGTAAGCGCATTGCGCTTCAAAGCTGACTTCGTTTTTGCTTCACTAATGAGTTGAAACAGTCATTTTTCACAAAACAGATCGAACTGCTATTTGTGGTTATTCTCAAGATATGATAGGGGTGCGCGTCGCTCAGCAGTTAGAAGTACGCGGTAATACTAAGGTACCTCTTGGGCCAATCTCGCTCACCGAGCCCAGCACGCCTTCCTTCCCTCCAGGGTCAGAGAATTGTTACCAAAATTGTTTGGGAGGATTGCAGCCTTAATGTATCACGAGAACACTAAAAGCCGTTGCGTAGGCCAGATATTTATCCAACCATAACTAACGATACCTGAGGAAGTCGAATGCATGGCGCATCGCTCAGGAATTGATCAATGCCGATAGCTTTATTCTTTCATCCTCTAGACGTATTTGAGAGCACAACAATACTGGAGAGACAACTATTAATTCAAAGCAATATAAACAAACAGCTCGAGAATACCTAATTACGAAAGACGTTTCTAAGCCGAATACCTATATTCACGCCACATACAAATTTAAGTGAGAAGGGTTGATATCAACTTGACATCTAGAATCCCCAAGCATCTGACAGTGAAACAAGTAGATGTGAACAAACACAACTATCATTCCACGGATGGACCCCAGTAGTAACTAAGCAAGAAACTTCTCAGGGATTCAGTCAGTTGCCTTGAGAATTCCATCTACCGTATCCAGAATAATTTCTTGCTAAACGAGCACAAAATGTGTAAAATGCAATAAATTCTCAATCTGAGAGAAAGAGAAACCAGGAGGAAATGAGATTCAACAAATTCTTTAACGACTTCACAGAGACGAATTTATTTGATTATTTTCCAGCATAAAACGACTAGTACAACTGGGTTACAAAAACAACGAAAAGAAATCATTCTGTGCACAAAGAAGATTTGAGAGCTATAAAACGGGATTATCCGGCCTGAGAAATGCCGTAATCGTAGTTCGGATTACCTGCCGCAAAACTGTCCACGTAGGCTTTGTGCTGATAGAGCGGACGCATGGCGAATTTCACCTAGATATGTAGAAGTTTGCGAAAACTTTATAACATAATAGCAGTGAATTCGTTCACTAGTTTGCAGTTTGGTAGTGGCGGAGGTGTTCCTGCCAACGGAGCTGCAATGTACAGGATAGGGTTCATCGCTGGTTAACCCAAGCTCAGAACAGGTTATACAATTCCATTCGGAAACCCACCAAAAGGTAAAGCAACCATAGGTATCATTGCCGTCTGGGCAGCAAAGTCTAGCAAGCTGGCGGGTGGTGAAGAGCTGGGAGAGCCCTAGCTTGGCTTGCAAACTTCAAAGAAAGGCGCTCCTGTCCAAACTGCGAATTTCCAGTCAAAAGGAAATCGTTCTGGGGCCTGTGCATTCCTCAGGATTCGTACGGAAACCAATAACACGTTGAAACAACTTTAGCTGTTGAATGGAACAACTGGTATTATTTTCAAAAGGAAGGAGCGAATTTTACCTCAGGTTGTCTCTGCATTCTTGCAATATAAGCACCCATTCGAGGATAGTGAATACCGGGGAAGTACCTGAAAATCTACCGCATTTTTCATCACTTATAAATATTAATAGGGAAAAAGAGAACGCAATGAGATAAGAGTCCACCTAAGAGGATTCCCATCTAGGTACTCATGTAATCAGCATTGAAATCAAACTCCAGGCGTTCTAATGCCCACTTTTAAAGAAGAGATCGCCAAGAACTTTAGATCAAGAAAGTTTTTCACCTAAACTGAGTGTAGGGAGAGAGTGTGATGAGCTGTAAACGTTCGAGAAACGGCCAAAGCATATAGTCGGCGAAGCCAGGCGTATTACCTTAAACATCAGCAGTAATCAAGAGAATATCGAAAATTTTAGATTAGAAGAAAAAAATGAGAATGGAAGCCGCTTGGCAAAACTCTTGTTTGCAGCACGTCTCTTCCATGGAACCATGTTTTTTCTAGAATGAAAGCCGCCGCTGGGCATGGGAGTCTCCTTACAGCATGACTCATGCGACCACATTCTGGCAAACAGAAGATGGTGCCTACTTGACACATCGGCAGTCCCGTCATACTGTACTTTTTCCGATCGCTGCGATCGCTGCCTTCTTCGTGCAAAGATTCAATCGACCTCGAGGAAAAGGTCTAGTCGGGTACAACCAGAACATTCTGAACGAAATCCTATCCAAACGTGACTGGCAGGTTAAAGATGACCCAACCAAAAACTACGAGTTGCTTGTCGAAAGATTGAAAAGCTGTGCCGAATATGCCTCAGTTCCTCAAGCAAGGTGATCGAATCGCATCTCCACTTCTACTAAGGAGTTGCTCTAAAAGAGGAGGAAACTGAAAGCTTTGCAGGAAGACCTGCATCGGTACAGGCAAAACAGAATACTGGAAGCAAGACAGAAAGAAGCAATCTGATAAAATATCGTCGGAAGTTGTGTGACTACAGTGTTCCGCTGCCAACCGTGATTAACGAAGATGTAATCGTCAAACTTCAACCGTCAACCGCCATGATATGGAATTAACAACGGAAACGTTCTACACCAACCTTTCCACCTTTTCCGTTCCACATTCTCCATCCCGGACCTTAATACTCCCGCTGGTGAAAAAAGCACGGGGAATTCTTCCGTCGGAGGCTCGAGCTACGATAGAAAGCGTGAATGAGGTACAGCTCCAGGTCCCGATAATATTACCACCGACTTCCTTAGAGCTGGAAACCACAATTTACATGTACTTCTCGCAAACTATATGACAGCCTACCTCAACGAGGAAAAATTCCCAGAGCGGTGGAGGACAACGTGCACGGTCATCCTGTCCAAGAAAGGTGACCGTAGGGATCTTCATAACTATTGTCCGATATGCTTGTTGAGTGTTCTCTACAAGCTCTTCACGAAGATTATCCTGTCCCGCATATCAAGGACATTGGATGAGGAGCAACCAGTGAAGCAAGCAGGATTTCGAAAAGGATTTTGCTGCATGGACCACATCCAAACTGTCCAGGGTCATTGAAGTTTGTCGGGAGTACCACGTTACTCTAGTCCTAACCTTTGTCGACTATAAAAAAGCGTTTAACATTGTCGAAATAAATGCAATTCTATCAGTGCTCGTCGACCAAGGATTAGACCCCTTCTACATAAGAACTCTATCTGATTGTTATCGGAACTGCACTACGAAAATACAGTTTTTCCATGGACTTCATATCATAGCTATAGGAAAAGTGATTCGAGTGGGCGACACAATATCGACAAAGCTGTTTAGTGTCCCACTGCAGTGGATAATGAAGTCATTCAATTGGAATGAGAAAGGCAAACGTGTTGATGAAAAATTCCCATCAAGCCTTCGTTTCTCGGACGACATTGTCATCTTCTCAAGAAGCACCAGAGAAGCAGATACGATGATCAATGTGCTCGACGAGGCGGGAAAAAAGATCGGACTACGCGTAAATCGGAAGAAGACACAGTTCATAAAAAGCTATGGCATGAGGGCGAAAAAATTGAACTAAATGGCTCTTTGACTGCAGAGACTATCCCGTAAGTGTACCATTGGCGATCAATGAACATGGAAAACAACATGAAGGAGAAACAAGACAGAAAGAGAGAAGCTTGGGCAGCATTCGGCACTCTCAAAGAAGCCACCGACCAACTAAATGACCCGAAAAACAGCGCTCACCTTTTCGATTCAACGGCCCTCCCGGCGCTCTGTTATGCTGCAGAGACGGGGCTGATATTTCAGCTACGTCAAGAATACTCCGCACTTCTTACTGAGCTCCTGTGCGATGTCTTCCGAAATACAAGCGGCACTCTCAATGTCTAACCGGAATGCGAAGCTCTGATCTTCGAAATCTGTCACATCTTCGAGATCAAGGAGAATATACATCGATAGCGAAACATAGATGGACTAACCACATAATGAGTAGAACAAACGATAGATGGATGAAATGAACTGTGGAGTGGATTCCACAAGAATGCAAACGTCTCCTAGAACGGCCATCTACACGTTGGGCCGACGTGTTCATAAACAAAGTTAATCAGCTCTACCCGCAGCTGCATTTATTTTAAAGACCACGGTATGAAACTCGCACGCGCTACTATGCTCGAACAAAACCATCACCATAGACGACGATTGCGGGAGAAGCGAACGAGTGGCAAATGTGTTCGGGTGGGCACAACTCGTGAGTAAAGACTAAAACCGTCCAAAGTCTCAGCAGGTATCTCCACCAAATTTGACCTAACGAAAGCTTTTTACCGCATAGCTCTCACTTTGAATTTTAAATGTTATAGTAATTACATTATAGCAAGTTATAGCAAGCCATCATGAGTTCAGTCAGATCTTGGTAACTTGCGTGAAGCAACTACGTACCACCATAAAAGTTGTCCACAAGTAATGCCTCAGCCCCGCGAAGAGCCTTGTGCAGTGAGCTGTCCGTTTTTCGTTGTGAGGCTGGCGTGTTCGAGTCGAACAGATCGAAGAGCACATTCATCAGCTATAAAACTGAGATCAGCACTTATCCATCAAAACCAAAAAAGCATTGAAGGCACAAAGCGCAGGAGTGTTCTTGCTCTATGCAAACATACTACACTGAGTGGTTATCAAGAATAAATACTGTTGAAAAAATGGAAAGTGGAAGGAAAGGGAAAATGGTTCACCGGAGAAAGTCGTTCAGCCAAAACTTTCTGTTGAGCTTTCTGCAACGGATCTCGTGGAAGCACCGAAGTCGAAGGAAATACTTCATCCAAGTACTCCGCCAACACTTTTGATTCAAAGATTACCTGTGAGAGAATCTTTTAAAGAATGCAGAATTAAAAGGCGAACGATCGAGAATGAAGCGCGTGTGAAAAGAAAGAATAAGCAAAGAAAAGAGGAGAAGCAAAGCGCATAATATTAGAGTAACAAAGTAAAAATATTGTCTTCAATAAAATCTCCTTAGCCGTTGTTAAATGGAACGTCGACCATAGGATGCATAGTGGTGACCTTCTCTTCTTAAACTTCATACACTTACATTTCCGTTGATTTCCAGTGCTGGAACACTTCCTAATGGCGATTTTGCCAGATACCAACTCGGACCTTTGTCTGGGTTCACATTGACAATCTCGACACTGCAATTTGTAGACTACAATGTCAACAAATTTAAAACGATTTAATGATCGGAGTAATCATGATGATACTGAGATATTGGCCAAACTTCGAACTGCAGTTATTGCTGTTAGGATCGAACCAGCCATTGCCCTTTCACGGGGCTCACACCTTTCATTAGGTGTTCACCATCACACCTGGTCAATCGTTTCGTCTTGCTCCCAGCGGTATTTTAACCAATTATCACACCATTATTGTGGTTGCATTTCACATTATACACTGCAATGAAGAAAGAACAGGCAGTAAATAAAACGTGACTGCATTATGATTTATGGTACAGTATCGGCTTAACTGGGTTCTGTGCCGATTTCGGACTTCCAGGTGAATTCAGTGGACGGGTGATTCCTGATGGCACCCATAAGTTAAAATGCGGCTGAAAGAAAAGCGGAACGAAGGACATGCATGATGTAGTGGTAAACACGTTAGCCACCCGAAAAGATAGCGGCTGCTTCGATCCCCACCGCAGACATCTGCGATCAAGAGTTTTATAAATGTTTTAGCATTGTTGTGGTTATATCTCACGTCATAACCTACCATGAGAAATGAATAAGCAGTAGATAAGACCTGACTACACGATGCCTAAATATTTCATTAAGACGGTACAGACTTCTGGCAGATTCATGATAAGTGCAGAAGAGCTACTTCTTATAAGGACATCCGTATCGAAGTTAAAAGGAAACAAGAGCCACGTACGGAATGTTTTTCTTGGCTACGTAGATCACTATTCGTTGGGCGTATGGACAAAATCGCATACTATACAGGCGATAGGTGTTCGGCGCTAGGTATGGTTCGATGGACCCTGAAATATGGACTGAGATCCATAGAACGCTTCGACGAGTTCCTATTTCACGAGTAACAACAAATAGAAATATCTCAACATCGTGTGATGTAGTTTGTGACCGGTGTAAAATAAACATGTTTTCAGATCAATAACGATCGGTCAACTATTCCCGTATCGCGAAGCTCCTTCGGACTGGATACCCATCAATACAACAACTGTCAAAATTCGTAATGTTAACTCCTTTTTGACATCCGACGTAACCTAACCGATTTATCCCACTATTCCTCGTTGTTTATCGACATCGACGTCGGTGGATTGAAAAGAGAGCAACGCTTCAAAGAGCACTATGAATACGAGAGAAAGAGTGTAATGATTTTTCTTAATGACTTATATACAGTATACCTTGGTGAAATGTTGGGGAATTGAGTCCAGTGATCTTACTCCCGGGTTCTACATATGAACTGAATTTGGATGCCATAGCTGACGAACTTAACCATGACGGCAACACTGGCTGCATCTGTAGAACTGCTGGAGTTGTTGTGTACACAGGCCCCTTAAGCAAATGAATATCGACCTACTATTACATGAGAAATACATGAGAAACGAGAGGTCGCGATTGGATATTTTTTAAGAGCACGAGATTCTGTACGTTTGAGCAGTAGGGATTTGTGAGCGGTCAGCAACGAAACATTTCAGTATCAATGATCAACGAACTACAACCTACTTGGATACTTGGATGGCCCCTCTGCACTACATGTGCGGGCCCCAGCATAATTTCCATTCTCCGGAGATTTGATGGTTTAGCCGTTATGGTTCTTTGGAGTCCTGAGCACAGCGTGACCAAAGTCTGCCCAGGTCGTCACCATCACAGGCACTCTCAGCCCTTGTACATCAGAGGGAGATTTTTCACCATGCGACTAGCCCAGTATTCCAAGTTTTGATTACCTTTCAGTAAAGTATTACCGTAAGTGACCAGTCATTTGTGCGGAATGACCTCACCTAACCGTGCTTTGTTTAGATGCCACTTTGGGCCTCCCAAGTTCCTCATCCTTTGTGATCAGCGGACTGATATCAAACTTGCCTGTTTTAAGTTAACACCCTATAATCCACGCAGGACTGATCTAGCACGGCCATGGCAGGAACGCGAGGAGAATTGATTCGACCAATGTTGAACAGCATTTGTCACGAAGGCAAGGGATTCTTCAAACAGCAGCCGTTTCCACACCCAAAAAAATTCGAAGACGTTTGTCCATGGTGGATGTGAGGGAACGAATCGAATGCAAGAAGTGCTAGGATTGGCACCATAGATTTGAACATGGGCCATAACAATAAGAAAAAGCGCCACGAGTATTGTGACTTCGGATTAGGTATTTCAAAGTTTACAAAACACTGGGTTTCTATGAGCTTCGGTATAAATGATCGATATTTGCACTTATATTCTTATGAACTGCCTTTGTTGAAATGACGCGAGATTGATATCAGTTGTTGTTTTTACCGTAGTTGTTGTTTTCGTGATTCGATGGCTGACGTTCCAGCGATTTTGCCTTCTTCAGAGCCGTTTTGTTAGGTGTGGAAGCATTCGCATATGGGATGATGAACAACAACAACCATATCAAGTTCGCATTAGGCCAACAGAGGGAGCTCGTGAGAGTATTTCAAAATAGACTATTCCAACACTTCACTCATGTCTATCATCACGTTTTCGACGACGACGACACGCGTCAGAAACTGCATACATAAGGCCGCAGGTGTTCAACAAGTGCCGTTGGCAGCTGGCATCTACCTGAGAAAGTACCACTGCACACTCATAATTTAAGGCAGAAATATAGTTGATGCTTGAAAAACCCCGCATATTGCACTATACGAGATTGTAAAGTTATAAGCGAAGAGTTTACAATACGTTACAGCAGCTGAGCTTATTGGAAAAGAACTCTTCAATAAATCGTAGAAGCTGAGATGACGATGCATAGAAATATGGCACTGTGAACACAACCCTGCATGCCAACAGGGTCTATGCAACAAACTTCTCTGTAGAAAAATGTTTGAAAATGATAAATGGAAAAAAGGAAATGGTTATAATGAAAATGCAGATTCCAAATGAGTCAAGTATGAAAGAAAGGGCGCGTATGGCGCCCTGCAACACACACATGGGATCGCCCACAGCGCACCTGGCCCACCAAGCCTTGTGCCCCTCGAAGGTGGGATAATTGTATCTGATAAGAGTTCTGAACTTAGTTGCATATTTGATTCACTTTAATGAAACAAAAAATGATGATATCTTTGAAAGAAGTCCACCTCAATGATTTAACGGCAGCGCGTTGCTCACTTGTCTTGAGCCGAGTTGTGTACGGGAATTCTTTTTCTTGCACCATCATCCAAGCTGAGTTCCACTTTTTAATACAGAAATATAGCTATGACTGCATCTATCCCATCACGTAAACCTGCGAACTCTGCGATTAGCTTTTCACTGAAAACAATATAAATAAAAGACCAAAAATAAAAGGTCAAAATAAAGGCCAAAAGAACCATGCTGTTCCGGAATGGAGCTTTAAAAGTTTCGTCATTATTGAAGCTTCCAGATTCCTACGTGCCGAACAGCTATTTAGGCTTTGAACGTTTTCTCCTACTAGCAAAGTCAACAATAACGCTAAGAAACAGCTCTACATTTTTGCCTAGAAGCTCATTTGACAACCAACGGTATCAAGAAACTCTGCAATTCTGAAAGAAGCCTGCCCAACGCTTGCCAGTTGCAGTAACTTGGAAACACTCTGGCACGGAATTTTCGGAATTAAAAGGAAAAATCTTGCCAATTTAACAAAACTGTGGCTAAATAGAAAGTAACTTGGAAACCACACTGTTCTTCGCCAAGGTGAACGATTTATGTAGCCAAACAAGTAAGCGAATAAAACAATTCGACGGTGATACAACATATCTAAGAACTTACTTGGATCTGCGGGAAGAGTTGCTTAGATAATCTGGATGGATCAAAGAACTCAGCAGCGATAGATTAGGTCTAGAAACTATGAACCTCATCAGGAAAGAAAGGGAACTTGTAGAATAAAGCAATCGGATAAAGGATAAAAGACAAAACTCTCGGCGTTGAACAATTCCTGAGAGATGCACCATGAATTCGGCTTCACCAAGCGTCTTTGGAGGTGATTGAATGCATATCTGGCCTTCACGATGACTCGTGATGGCCTACCGATTTATCGAGCCAATGCTGCTGTCCTCCCACACATGTCTGGTACCAATCTGCTGACTCCGGAGGAATGGAAGGCTTGGTGAGCCACGGGCTCGGAGATCGATCTGATGTATGTGTCGAATGGCGCCTCCGACCACTACGTCCCCACCCGCCATCCGTCCTCAGATAATAACAGAAATTGACACAAATGGCTCTCTTCAAGAATAGACAACGCCTATTTCTATTCATTTTTTTAGCCCCATTGCCCTAGAAATTTCGTGAGTGACCAAAACAATTCCGTCATCCATTCTTCTCCTTGCCAGTTTGCAGCAACATTTTTCGAGATTTGACATGTTCTCTTTACTATTTCGAAAACTAAGCTCGTTTTCATCGTCCATGAAAAAATATTTTTTACAAAGAATAGCAGATAAGTGGAAGATATTCATTAATATTATAAGCAAATGCATAAAAAGCTTCTATATGGGTTAAACTACGTCGTATCAGGTACGTGTCGAATTCATTCCCTAAGAGTTATAAGGATTTCGCAAAACTTCTTCAACACTGAAACAAAAAGAGTAGAAAGGGAAGAAAAGGCTAACCAATACCAAGTATTCATCAGTGCAGCGGGGTTAGCAATGAAGTAGAGTTATGCGATGCACATCTCCTGTGCCTCATTTAAAGGATGAAGACCAATCTTAGCTCTCTCTCGCTTCCGGTCTTAGAGAAACTCCACTTATACTAGACGGTGCCTTTGAGTTCGAGGTGCTGAACAAAAACTGACAATACCTTCGGCTTCTTCAAATGACTAATGAGATCAAGAAAGAACCATCTTAGTGCAGCAAAATATACACGAAAATAACAACTTAAGGTTCAACGGAATAAATCAAACAATTGTAAAATCATGGTGGAATATGTTCTGCCCAGCAAACATACTTCTATCTCCAATTAAGAACCCTCAGCTGAAAAATTCACGTGTATTGCCGCCCATGATTCATCTTAAAGCTATCTACACTTGAACGGTTGAGACCGACATTTTCTGGAAAATGAATCGAACTCAATTAATCGAAGTATAATTCTGAAGAATTCCTTACTCTCGTTTGACAGATTTGAACAGGTCTATCCTTTAAATCTAAAGGATACGTGAACTTGCCAAGTACAATGGACTTTTTGCATTGGTAACCTTTGCAATCGCAGGATATAGAAACTTAAACCGAAACCTCACTTTACAGGAGCTAAAGATAGGAAAAAACGACACCATTAGAACGGAATTATTAACTGTTGGCTAATCCACATTCGTCTACATAGCAAAATATGAGCTAATTCCGAGTTATTTGCATAGGATAAAAAATACCTTCCTTGAGATCTTTATTACTGATGTTCAAGGCCTTCCTAAATTTGCAGAGAGTAATTATGAATACTAAACTGGTGGAGGCCGCCATTTAGATTTGGAAGCTCAGCCAACAACAAAGGAACACCGTGACAGAACCAAGTGAGCACCCCATAGCTACCTTTTCACAAAAATCAGCTTAAAAATAGCATCATATCCAAACTGGAATGCTCTGCGTGTCACTTCGGCTGAGCAGCTCTAGTGTATGACTAGCATGAATAAAGCTTAATTATGCCCCATATGTTAGCCAATGATTTACGGACATGTAGGCGACACAGGAAGTGAAAATTTCTGCAACGAGGAGGAATTACTAACAGTCACGTCGTATTGCTTTGAAGCGCTAATTGGCATGTGGTTACGCCAACGGTCATGTTCGTATTCAACGATGGTGTGATTCGCTTCAGGTGACTCATGCCCATTTGTACTAAGGTGCAGATTCCAGAATTTTTGGGAGGAGAACTGCAGCACAATCGGAGCAAGGAACTCAGTGGAAACGTGCTGATTGCGACAAACGCATGTCGCACGAATTGAATGGCAATGAAAGAAATATCCTTTTTTGAGGCATATTCGGCGATTGTGCACAGCCAGAGCGAACAGTTTTTCTACCCTATCGTGAAGAAAGGAGAACGAAAAAATGAATCCTCTACGCTAACCGAACACGATTAGTCCAGTGCTTGCACCACGACGAAGCTCCACAGAAATTCACCTAGACGAAATTGCACCAAAAAAGACCTTACGGATCACTTTCGCCTTTGCTGCCGCTTTAGTCCATTATAGCTTCTTGGTCCCGCAAGTCGACGAAGTGCTACAGACCCTTCAACGGCTGCGCACCACACTAATCAACAGAAAGCCATCAGTCATCAGCGATAACGCGCTGACGCACGTCGCCCTACAGGCGCTGTAGAAGTTGAACGAACAGGACTACGAAACCCTGCATCATCCATCGTGTGTCCAAACCTCTCGCCTTGCGACCACCACTTCTCCAGTAATCTCGACAACTTACTATTCGAGATATCCTTCGGAAATGGTGCCAATGCCGAAACTGTTTTCAGCGGCTTCGTCGTCCTCAGAAATGCAAAATTTTGTACAACTCGTGTAAATAAGAGTATTCCTTGCAGACAAAAGTGTTCCGGTTTCAGATTAATAGCGGTTATTACGTGTGGAATTTGCTTCCTGGTGTACCGATGCTAAAAATCTGATCAGCCCGTCCCCGAACGCTTCTTCCACATTGTTCGGTAACCTGGGTGGTGGATGGGTTCTTCTATTTGCACAAATGGCGTTTGAGTATCTATGGCTGCTGCTCTCATTCACACATTGGTTGTTGGTCACAGGTCGTTATTCTTTTAACGTTCATCTGACTTCAATGATGCCGAGATATTTGCAAAACTCCGGACCGCAGGTGTATGCGGTGAGGAACGAACACGCGCTGTTGTCCTTTCCGGGGAGTAGGGCGTGCCACCACACCACGCGGGTCCTTCGCTTCGCCCGTTTCTCAGCTAGTTCTATCGATATTTTGCCATCAGCAATCACCCCTCAGCGGAATTGATCTGGGGGGCCCAAATCGGCAACGAACCCATGTAAACTGAGGCCGCAGTTATAAACACAATTTTAACTTATTACTTACTGCCTGCTCTTTTTGACCAGGGTATACACTGTGAAATATAACTTCAATGATGCTGAGATATTTGCAAAACTCCGGACCGCAGGTGTCTGTGGTGGGGATGCACGCGCTATTGTCCTTTCCGGTGAGTAATCCCGCTGACGGGTGATTGCTGATGGCACTGATCGATAGAAAACTAGTTGAGAGACACGCGAAATGACGGACTCTCATGGTATAGTGGTGAACGCGTTAGACACATAGAAATGACACAGATAGACACATAGATATGACACACATAGAAAGCGGTGAGTTTGCAAAGCTGTGTTCAAAGTGATTGAAATCTTGGTTTGGGGTTTCTTTGTTTGGTTATGGAGGCGTCTGGCCGAGTGGATTGCTATCAACTTGACCTTTCCAGGCTCTGAAGAAGGCGAAATCCGCCGAAACGTCAGCTTAATCGTGAACAAAGAATAGTAACACCTCGCGTTTGCTCAACAAAAATACGAAGAAAATCACTTGATCAATGCCGAGGTTAATAGAAAGTCGGTCGTGGCAATAATTTACTGTTTTATTGATGAACACAAGGATCTTATGACAATATTCGATAGTAGTTAACCTTGAAGCCGATTTCACCTTCTTCAGAGCCTGCAATGGTCCGAAATGATGCGCTATCTTCTCAGACAAATGTTTTCATAGCCTCGTAGAAAGAAACTCCATACAACTTCTATTCGCATAACTCGAAAGACCGACTTTCTATGAACCTCGGCATAGATAGTTGATATATTTATTTATGTGATCTTATAAACTGATC